>JAQIXV010000341.1:0-45020 GCA_034700625.1 Tectocepheus velatus | reverse complement strand
ACCGCATCGAAGACGGGCTCCACAACCGGATCAAAGACTGGTTCGACCACAGGTTCGAAGACTGGTTCCGCTGCCGAGTGCTGTGTAGGTTTGAGACCACTATACGGGCAGTTTCGCGTAGTCCGCGTGCTTTGTGGTCATTGTGGCCGCTATTTCCGCCGCCAATTCGTCCAATTGGACAGTTCTCACACCCGAGTAGAGGCCACTAATCACCTGAAAAGTAGTCAACAACCGATTGATTCAATTGACCTCTAAGACACTGACCTTAAGAGTGATAGCCGTCGGGTCAATGAAATTCATGTCCAACTCATAGCAGAGTTTAGCGATTCTTGAAGTGATTTTGTCGAACATAACCCTCTCGTTGGCCAATAAAGACAAGTGTCTTATGTTTGGCTCTTAAGTGGCGTTTGATTTGGATTTAAATTATATTTTATTTGAATTTTTATCTGAATTTGAAATAAATGTTTCTTCATTTCTCAACAAAGATCTTATCATTTTTATTGAATTGAGTTGTTATGGAAAAGAGTAGATATTATTTGTTTTTTACTTAACATTAAATTCTTTACTCATTCTATTATTCGATGATCCCATCGGGACGTCGCGGACAGCGAATTGCGTCGCAAACTTCTAATTCAACCGATTGGCGGTTCCAAACATAACTAACATCTCTTTTGTAGCCCCGAAAGTCGTACCCAAACATAACTGACAGCCCTTTTGTAGCTCCGAAACAGCTATTCCATGATCGCAAATATTCACTGAATCCAAATAACGGACTGCACATAAACGTAAGGCCTTCTCTTGTGAGCCAAGACTAAAGTAACTTTCGGTCCACTCATTCGTCGCCCGTATTTCAATGCCTTCTTCTGAGTCAAGCATTTCAACCCTTTTCCGGACAGCTCTTCGTACTCCGTATTTGCGACCAGCGATGAATGGATCGCATACTTGAAGCCATCACTTGACAGCCGACACGTTTGAACCCTCAAAAGGATTCCTCTTCATCACCAAAAGCCCTGATTCATGCCATGAATGGGTTACTTCTGCCGATAACAACGGCTTCTGAACCAAACCAGAGATTGAGTCCAAACTTTGAGATAACAGTTGATTTCAAGTCTAACGCTTTAACGGCGCACCCGATGTTCGGGCTGAAGGTAAGTGCAATTTGAAGAAAGCTGAATTAGGTCATCAAGGTGATTTGAAGCAAGCTGAATTGGGTCATCAAGGTGATTTGAAGCAAGCTGAATTGGGTTATCAAGGTGCTTTGGAGGTTGGTCAATAACTAGGAATTTTAGAAACGAAGAGTCGACTCTCAGTTCAGAAGTTTTTTAAAAATTCATTTAATAATTGATTCAATTGTTGAAATTATTTTAATTAAAAATTTATTATAATTTTCAAAATATTTATACTTCATTAATATGAACATGATTAATTTCATTGTTGAATATTTTCAATTCTTTTTGAATGATTCAATTCTGTGGTCAATCCTTTCTCAATAAAATTTCTGTCCATTTCTTTTAGGAATTGATTTTTAATTTCATTAAATACATAGAAGTGGTAAAAGTCGAGTCATAAACTATTCTAAACTATCTAAAAGGCAGAGACCAAAGTCTGCAAAGCAATGAAAATAATGAATTAAAGGTTTGTATTCCATTTGATCCAAGAGTGCAAACAACTGGAAGATCTCAAACTGGAACTCAACGAAGATTCAGACTTCGATGTCGAGTGCTTTGAAAACCTGCAGACAAGTATTGTCTACATTCATAAAAGTGACCTTGCTCTTTCTGAGTCAACACTCGATATCGAGATGAAGTCAAAAATGCTTGTTTTTATTTTTACACAACTATTATAGAGTAAAGATATCTGTTGTCTGAATAAAACTTTTTATGATTCCAAGAATATTCTGTTCTAACAATTCAATGAAAAATCAGATGAGTTTCGCACAAAACAAACAATTATTTCAAATCATTTAATGTTTTTATTACAAAATCTTTGAAAAAATTGGTTCAAATTCGTTGTAACTTAAGCCGAGTCTGATATCAGTCCCTTTGAGTCCTTTTCTTCTTAATTCTTTGATTTGGTTGTCCTTCAGATTGATTGCTGTCTTCATATTTATTAAGACAAATGATATGAGTTTCGGACAATTTATTATAACTTGAATTATAACTGATTTACTAATTTCTCTTCTGTTCTGATCATAAATGTGGACAAAACTCAAGTCCTTGAGTCTGGAGAGTGAGCGGAATGATTGTTCCGTTGCATCCATTCCCTTGATCTTCAAGTATTGAAGTTTTGGTAAATTTTTTTCAATAGAAGTAAAGAATCCTTCGTTTAAATTGATTTTTTCATCCAATGAATGTTTACGCGAAAAATCATTAATCAATAGATGAGTTAACTTTCGACAATTGCTCAACACTTCTGACTTAATGACAAACGTTTTATCATCTGATAAACTGTACGTCAGTTTCAGTTTTTTTAATCCTTTTAATTGATTGAGATTTTCATAAAAATCACGAATCAATTGATTTGAAACACAACTAAAATGCAAAAAAAGTTTTGATAATTTCAAACAATTTTCACCAATTCTTTTGAAAGATTTGACAAAAGTTTTGTCTTTTAATTGATTCCCGGGTGAGAACAGAATGACCAGAGATTCCAAATTTGAGAGTTTAGACAACTCTCTGATCAAAACATCCAATTTATTCGCCAATACTTTATAACTGATAATAATATAAATTGATTTCAAACTGTTTTTATTGCTTTCAACAAATGTTGAGATTCTTTTGCAATCAATTGATTTGAAACAAAATGAAAAGTCATTTAAACTTTTGACCAAAACTTTGTTTCCTTCGAATAATTGTTCAAAACTTATGGATGTTTTGTATTGATTGCCCAAAAAGTTTAATGACTTTAAGTTCGGACACGACTTAAATGCATATCTATTAAGGTCTCCGTCTCTCAAGAAGTTTATTGACTTAAGATTTGATCCAAACTTCTCGAAGAATTTCTTGAGAGTCTGTCGATCAACGGAATCAAAGTCTGCGGTAATGTCCGTAAGATTTTTGGCATAACTTATGATTGACTGAAAGTCTTTGATGAGATTTTCACCAAATCTATTGATAACAGTAATTGATGTGATATTCGGACACTTCTTCAAAATTGTCTCAAATGTCTGATTATTAGTTCCATTGACCGAAACATTTCGCATTACTTTGAAGACCAATCGCTGCCACTGTTTGGACACACATTCAAAGCGAAACTTGTCTTTAAATGAGAGATAACTCAATAAGACTTCACTCAAGTCATCACCAAATCTCGCAAAAGAGTTCTTCTGAGAGACTATCACTTCATCAGAAGATCTCTCTTCAAATATTTTGAATCGTTTTGTTTGAGACATAACTCAGAAATTTTTGTAAAATAAAAAATGAATTCAAATTAATTTAATAAATGATCAAAAGATGTCTTCACTAAATAGAGTTTTGATTTACTTATATGTTTGTATCAATAATCAGATTCTTAGGTAAAGACAATTCGTATGATGTCTTCATTAATGAAAAGGATTACATCTATTCTGACCCTGAGTTTGATCTGAGCCTTAGGTTCTTACAGTTAATAACAAACTGTAAAATATACCAAAATATTGAAAAGTTTTGATTTATAAATAGATGACTCAATAGATGGCAATAAAAGTTTACTTTAAGTAATATATCATTTGTTTACAAAACATTTGAAACCAAAACAATGTTTTCGGTAAATAAGTCTTCAGTTTGAGAACTGTTCTCCGATCCAACAAATTGTAGAAAATATGGACACATTTGATCACATTATATACCATTCATTAGATTCTCTTTTATTATCACTTTTTCTGTTGTAGACCATAAAGACTGACCTAAAAAGGGATTTTTAAGGGCAAAAGAGTTGCCGATCGGTTAAATTCAAGCGTATGGTCATTTATAATGATCTGGTAGTGATCTAGGAGTTATCTAGTAGTGATCTAGTACACCTCTTCGATAGTAATCATTGAACAAAAGTTCAAAAGTTGTGATCTAAAGGAACTGTTGATAATTATCATACTTTAGAAGCTTTCGATAAATTGATTTTAAGCTTAAATTTCTGATTATTTTCGACAAATTTACCCGAAATTAAGAAATCAATAATTAACTGAAAATATGATTTTAATTACAATTTTCTGATTAATTACTCGAAATTCATTTCAATACTTCCTTTTTTCGTTTAATCAAAGGATAAATCAATTAATTAATCGCTTTTCCCAATAAATAACTCATTTTTAAAGAAATTTTTTTATCGAATTTAATGGTATTTATCGCAAAAACTTTAATTAACTCTCATTTTAAAGCCTTTTATTAAAAAAAACAAAACATAAAAAACTTTTCTTTCATTTCAATCCTTTCTCTCAAATAATTACAACAACAAAAATTTAAAATTTCTTAAGAAATGCTGAGTTTTGTCTGCAATTCATCCATTGATTTGAAAATAAAATACTATTTTTCTATTTATTTATAAGTAAGTCATCGATAATAGAAATTATTGATTAATAGATTAATTGCATTATTAGCATAATTTTAAATCCAGTTCAAGGCCTTTCCCCAGTGGTTAGGGGGACAGCCATCGCTGCCAACACCGCCACTCTGTCCACACTATTAGCCAATCTCTTCATTGAAATTATTTTAAACAAAATTTTTTTCCTTTCATCCAAACAAACGATTCAATAGATTTTTTTTTGGAAACAATTTATTGCAAAACAATTAATACTTTTGCGTAAAAAGAGTTATTTCTTTGATTTTTATTCCTTTTTTATTATAACTAAAAATAATTTTCTATTATTCAAAAACGAAAGACACGATTGAGAAACAAAATTAAGTTTTATTTATAGATTTAATTATAAACTCATTTCACTCTCTCTTTTAGTTAATGTACTAAAGAACTGATTAATGGTACTCTCCTTATGAGAGGACAGGGAATGGAATCGTATGGGAATTACAGGGAATGCATTGTCAGTCAATGGAATATTTTAATGGATAAAAATTATTCCTTAAATATTTCGGTCAATTGAAGTCAATTTTGAGGGTATTTAAGGTATTCGAGAGAAACTCATTTAACAAATTTTTTTTTAACGAAGAGTACCTCTCACTGTCAGGATTGACCTTGATGCTTTCAATGCCTATAGGCTATCATCTCCAAGCCTTCATTTTGCAGGCGATCCTATTTATTCAGCTTTTTTGAAGGGGTGATCCGCTTATGAGAGTACAGCCATGAGTTATATATCGTGAATATCGTGGGCACTAAAAAAGATTTAATGAAGTGATGCGCACTTCTATGAAACTAAAGTTGTAAGATTGTTATGTTGCATTGCAAATTCAAATAAATGTAATTTACCATTACTTTTGATGTAATTTTTGACGATATTATGTTTGTATTTGAAAGTTGTGTCAACTTTAAAAAATAAGTGAAGTTTTTTTTAAGTTGGTGATTTTAATTGACCATTCACATAAGTTTTGGGATTAATAAATTTAACGTGAATCATAGAATATTCCTTTGATAATTTTTAATAAATTAGTCAAAATTGAGGCAGGGTATATTCTTAAAAATAAAATGAATTTTAATGAATTTAACATTGAAGTTTTAAATGTATGGCTATATTGAATAATACAATTCAATATTAATCAACATATAAATGTGTAAGATTACCGTAATTTACAGTTAAAACTATGAGTTTAACGATACAACTCTTACAGCTCTAATCGCAACTACGCAACGGTATAGTCGTTAGAGAGTCTGCGCTAACTGTATGTGTAATGCGAGTGACGACGACTTTCGTGGATATACTTTCAGCAAACGATTCAGTCGTCTATTCGTTAGGATATGTTGTGTTCCCAACACTAGTAGAGAAACATTTTGGCGAAAATACATTGAGTTTTATATTTAGTTTATATTTAGTCTTCAGTTAAAGGTTTTGGAGAAATGAAAATAATAACAATAATAATAATAACATAAATAATAATAACAACAAAAACTCTTTTAACTTAAAAGTTTTAAGACAATTATAATTTGAAAACAAGGGGTGACTCCTATTCTGTGTTCATATGGAGCCGATAGACCTGGACTTTGACCCCAATATGGAGCCGTTCCGCGGCCGGTCAAACACGTGGCCACTCCCGCGGCCCGACGTCAACGAGTTTAACGACGATGTGAAGTGTGATATCGACGGCAACGGAGGCCTCTCCTCCGGAATGATCGACCCGTCGGTAATGCCTCAGTCGCTGTCCCATAGCGGACACGACTCGTCATCGTCACCGTTGGACCAGTCTATGGTGGGTTCGGGCGGACCCAAGAAGAACACCTCTCGGCGTAACGCCTGGGGGAACATGTCTTACGCCGATCTGATAACTCAGGCCATCAATGGCTCGCCAGAGAAGAGGCTGACCCTCAGCCAAATATACGACTGGATGGTCCAAAATGTGCCCTATTTTAAGGATAAGGGCGACAGTAATTCCAGCGCCGGATGGAAAGTAAGGCAAACCTTTTGATTATAATTCCCTTTAAATTGATTTTGAATTTTACCGCAAATTATATGCAATTCATTGGAATAGTCAGCGAATTGTTTCACTTCTTTTTAGAGGCATTAAAGACATTAAAGACATTAATTTTCTTTTGATTTTCATTTTTATTGCAAAACTATTTTATTGATCTGTTTTTTGATATAATTTTTCATTTAAATGACTTTTTACTGAATTCTTAAAAGACTTTAGAGTTTAAAAGATATGAGAAACAAGTTTTCAGTTTTCAAATGATAAATATTTTTTTGAGCAAAAATTTGTTGCGAAACCATATTTATTGATCTGACGGATGTTCGGCTAAATATTCCTCGGGTATGGTTTCCCCGATAATTTCGATTACCCGAGGGATTACCCGATCAGGAAAGCAATGACCTGGATATCGATTTTTCGATGAATAGTTCTCATTTGTCTTAGCGTTTCATAGAAAATATTTCTCTCCATTTCTTTTCCAAATGATTTGAAGTAATGATAAAACAAAATATTAGTATTTTTTAAACTTAAGTTTAAAGAACTAAAGCATATAATGATGTTAACGTATCCCCAATTTTTTTATTCTCATAAAATTCTTGTGCGACTGATAATACTTAACCGAATCTATAGCTCTGTTCGTAAATAATAAACCCAATGATTACTTCTCTAATAATTTTCTCTCTTCAAACATAGCCTCAGATTTATATTAATTACATAAACACTGATATGATATGAATTGAGTTCTCAATACATTTTTGCTGATAATTATTCTGCAATATCTATATCTCTAAACCAAAAGCAGAGATATCTGTTGCTATAAATCTATAGAATAATTGTTTCGTTGGCTTTAATTTTATTTCTGGTATTATTTTTTGGCTCAAAATCAAAACGTTTTCGGATTTGAATTAAATGTTTCTGCAATTTGTCTCAACTATTGATTATTGACTCAAAATATAATTGAATGCCTTCGCAATACATACAATAAAAACAGATGTGATGTCTGTCACAGAGGAGTGGAAAGACATCTCTAAACTCTTAGGCGGATATATCTCTGACTGTGGACTCGTATTTGAAAGTCAATGGCGAAAGAGTTGCGATAGATTTGGTTCCGTGTGTTGTAAAGCCGTGTATTGTTTAGGGGATAGGCATATGAAAAGCCAGTGATTTATTTGGTCTTTCAATTTACAGAATGAGAATCCCTGTCCTCCTGTGTTCTCAACAAAATGTTTTCTCTGTATTTCGCCCTTTGATTGCACCCATAGATAGCTTTGGGTTTATTATCAAAAGGGAAGACATTTTTAGGGCAAAGAAAGTGACCAAAGAGTGAGAGTCCGTGTCTAACATACAAATACCGCCTATAAATCACCAGATATTTCTCCTTGTTAATAATTGTTGCCAATGAATGAATGAATGCCCGATTCATATGTATATTGAATATAAAATTTCACTTTCACTCCAAGACTCTCTCCGTTTGAGTGCTTCAGATGTTCGCAAATTTATCGCAAATGTGTTTCTTAGAGCCTATTCTGTGTCCGAAAAACCGTTTAATGGCAGAAGTGCTCAAAGAGTTCTTATGTTACTAAAAATGTCAGTAGTTTTTCAATACAGTCGTCTCATATATACATAATTTATATCTTCCTATTTCAAGGATACTCTTTCTCTCTAACTCTCTCCTCTCTCTCTCTCAATCACTACTGAAATACTGGTTCTGTGCTCTGGTTTTACTCTTTTTTGCTTCACTCTCGTGACACACTTTCGCCAATATTATATGTGTTGCCACCAGAGCTCTGCTGCTGACGAGCGCTTCCACTGTTTGGTGTCAAAGAATTTTTGCTCAGAGAATAAATTACTGCAAAAATCTCTTTCTTTTTATTCTAATAATCGCTTTTCATACAACTCTCTCTATGAATGTCTTCCCATTTTCATACAAATCTTATGTTTGAATCTATTATTTGGTCTGTCGTTATGGCAGTAGTAATGCTGAACTGGTGTCGCGACTCAACACAACTCAAGAAAACTGACTGTGATTTTGCACAGTTAGCCAAAGCTCTGACAGTTTATTATGTATGCCATGCATTCTATGCACAACTCGTCCAATATTTATACTAATGTGACGTTTAATTGAATATAACTCTAATATAATATAAGTTTCATTTATTTTATATGAGTATTAAATTAGACCTCAATTTCTCTGATCTCATATCGTTTACACAACTGTCCTCTCGAGCACTGCATAAATACGACTGTCTGTGTCTGACTATTGTCTCATCAGTTTTGAAACTCTTGAATATTGTTTAGTCTTTGAGTCAATAATTGGCATAATTTTTGGTTATATTTAGACTTTTTATTGCAAATATTCGTCGTTTGAACTCAATATTGGTTTGATTTTATTCTTAAGATTAATGGAATAAATGACATAAAAAATATACTTTTATTTGTTTTCCATTACTTTCTTTGAATTTTAGTTAATATTAAAATAATTTCTTTTTGTATTCATTTATATTTATTGATTGGACACATATTTAGAGGCAGTAACTGTAGTCGACACACATTTTAATAGACATAAAGACATTGAATTCTCATATTCTGTGTCCGATCGATACGCGAATGCCTGTGCGAAGAGAGAACTGTGTGAAGACTCAACTGTTTTAATGATTGAATTTAATGAATTTCTCAAAATTAGTTTATCGTTCAATAAAAGAAATTAAGTAAAAGTTTTTCTTTATTCTGTCCTTAGAATCGATATATTATTTAAATTGATTTTTCCTCTCAAAACGAGAGCCAACTGCAGAGGACTGGTATAAACAAATTTCGTAAATGAGATCTTTGACATTGGCTTTGGCTTTAGGAATGGCTGCCAAATAGGGTTGGCTTTAGGAATGGCTCATGAATTGTGACTATATTTTTGACATCAATTATCACCTGACAATTGGTTTGGTTGCCATACATGACTCAAACCGTGATTCCTATTCCATATTCTTGAGCCGAGCACTACCTCTCTCTGTGACTCTGTGTCGGGCCCTTAATCTTAATCTGGTGGCAGTTCTCTCTATTTCTTCTTCTCTCTTCTCAGAGCCTATTATTTTTCTGCACCACTTGTCTCACTCAGTCACTCACACCCTAACAGTCCTCTGCTATAAATGGTGTTAAAAAAAAGTTAAGGTGTTGTGTGTTGTGTCGGTTCTCTCACTCAGGTCTTTCTGGTCTTAAGTTTACAATGGAGAGCACCAGTAGTTGTCGGTTTTTGGCCGCACGTGAAAAGCATGTTCTGTGCCCATAAATCTCCAAAAAAATATATACACACTCTTTAGTTCTGTTCCCAACACTTCTCTTCAATAATTTTTTTACTTTTCTCTCTTCTCTTCACTTCTTTTGGTTCTATGGGTTCAGCAAAATATGAGATAATGAATGAAAGCCAACAGAAGAGAAAAGAATAGATCTCTTTCTTATTCACAGCTCTAAGAGAGTCACTGTTATGTAAGGGATGTGAGGAATGAGTCGGAGAGAGAGGTTTAGGATATGAGTTGTGAAACGCCAGAGCAATAAGAGATCCAAAGAGAGAGACTCCAAAAGAGGAACGACTGACTGACTGAAGAACTGAATCAAAATTAACTGAAGAATAGGATAGAAAAATGTCTCTCTTATTGAGGGCTTTCCCAACAAAAAACTTTTGCCATTTTTCGGGAATAAATCATTTAATGAAACATTGCGTTCGATACACAACATTAACTGTCTCTTCAGTTTCTCTCTTTCTTATGGTGTGCTCTTCACCAAACACTAAACCATTATTTGTAGTCAAACTTCGCTCATATTCTGTTCTCTCTTTGGTGTTCCCCTTCTCTTCTCTTATGACTTCTCTCTCACTCTTATTCTTCTTTAAGGCTTTAAAAATAAGTGTATAAAAAGGGGGAGTAATGGCTGAGAACAGGATTGGCATCACATCTCAGCTCTTAAACATTAGGATATGTCAGAGCAATGGGAAAGTCCTGAATCTATGGCAGACGGCCACCAGAATGAACGGCCGATTATTATTATGGCACAACTGAAACACTCTTTCCATCTCTGCGTGTGATCTCATAGAAGAAAATCTTTGGATTCAATTAAAAACTCAACAAAAAAAAGTTGTTTCATATCTGTGTTAACCAGTTTTCAGGCATTTCTTTCTCTCACTTTTCAAAGAGTTTTCATTTTGTTGTATTGCGAAACACATTCTCCTCAACGACATTGAGTTCTCCCTCTCCCTATCTCTCCCTCTCTTCATCATCCGAACAGTTATTTTTCAAATCGGTTTTGAAATTTGTTTTTATTTTTAAAGGTTTGATGCAATTTAATCGTTAGTTAACATTCTTCTCAAGTTTTTTGTCTCAAAATAATGAGTTTTAGTATTTTCGTGAATCTTATCAACAGTTTATATCTTTAAGCCCTTCTTCCCTCTGTTTTTCATTGAGAGACGCAATTATATCAGGATATTAGGGTTTTTTCACTCGAATCACATGTTATGCAATAGATTTCCTTAAGTTTTCAATACTTTTTTTTAATGATGCCGTCCTCTTCCATAAAGAAATAGGGAAAGGCTTTCCTATCAAATCGCCATTAAATGTGTGTTTTATTTTGAAGTGTGTATAACATGAAGTGCTATGGTTTTTGTCGTCTTTTAATTGGATCGCAGACTAATCGTACGATAATTTTTTAGATGTGATACAAAATTCCTTACACTTCATATTTCACTCATCCATATATTATATACCCATACACTGAAAAAAACTTATGAATAATATTAGGTATACGTAATCCAAAACAAATATATTATATATGATTTCATTCGATATATTTATTTGTCTTTAATTAACGTTTTTCGCATTTGATCTTATGATCAATTGATACATGATATGAATATTCATACGAATTGTATTTCAGTGAATTTTTTTTTCATTAATGGAAATATTTCGATGAAATGTTTGAAATTCTTTAGTGATATGAAAATAAAAATTGTTTTTATTATTAGTATTTGTAGTTTGAATTGCTTTACTCGGATTCGCTACAGAAGTATTGCTTTTTATTATTGTATTGTAATTGACTTTTCATATGCGAAAACGTATCTATCAATTCTGGTTCTCATCGCTACTGACGATAACAGGGCTTTGAGTTTGAGTTTGAGTTTTAATATTTGTTTTGATTTCAATTATTTATATAATTTTTGTTGTTATTATGATTACAATTACTTCTAACGATAGTTTTCATTCGCTTTTCACAATTCTTTGCACAACCTCTCGGATCATATTAAAGACTTAAATGATTCGGATTCTCAGTATTTTCTTTGTGTTTATTTTTCTTTATAATTTTTTTTCTGCTCATATCGACAGATGTAGTGGTATTTTATGGAAAACTACTGCTATTCCTATCCTTTTTCTGTCTTTTGTTTAAATAATATCTTTTGGAAAATGTTATTAAACTTTTATTTTTTGAAATGTCTTTACTTATATTTCAAATTGTTTTTTCACCTTTTTTGTTGAACAACTGTCAAACGTTGAAATCCTGTTTACAGTTAAAACGGAGGACATAATCAAAATATCGATCCGAGTCTCAAAGAAATTGATTTTATATTTTCAATCATTAGATATGTTTGTAATTAAAGCACTTTTCTTATGGTTTCCAAATCTTTTTTTTCTATTCTATTGATTCGGAATTCCTTTTCATTTCTTTTCTGTTGTTTTTGTCACAACTTTTATTGCAATTATTTTATTGATTGATATATCAGTAAAAAAATTAATTAAAACGATTGGAAAAGATTTTTCTTATATTTTAATTCTTTTGAGGTTTTGTTTTAAAAGAATTTTGAAAAAGTCAGCAAAAAATTTAATATAAGTTTCTTTTGAAACAAAATTATTTTGAAACGAATCCAAAATCGCCGGAAAACTTGATTTTAAATTCAATCTGAATTCTTATCCAATTTTTCTTCACTTGTTCTGGCATTTCATTCGTCTTATGACTAGAGAAACTCAAGACCACTGAACACACACAACACATACTACCAGTCCATAGGAAAGCCTTATTGTAATGTTATTGACAATTTCAATACACGAATTATTATTATTATTATGTGAAGTATTTTTTCAGTTCAATTTACCAAATAGTTTAAAGTCTGAGGAAAACCTGATTTTTATTCCGGATCACATGAATAAAATCTAATCACGTGTTTTATTTACGTTGATTTTTGCCAGTATTTTAATCTAATGGATAGTTTCCAACATTTAATTGTAATCATAGCTCAAATCAAAACAAACGGAGAAAAACATTACGTTTTTTGCTGTTATTCTGATTCTGTTTTGTTATTTTCAAATCCTTTTGGAAAAACTGTGAAATAAATTCATGTTTTTCTGCGAAAAGCGTTTTTTTTTATATAAATAATTTATTTATTTGACTCATAATTTGGTTTTAGTTTTAAAACTGTTATTCAATTTTTTATTTTTTTCAACTAATTTTGTACTTATTTGAAGTTTGAATTATTTATTAACCAATTTTTAAGTTTGATTTTCTAATGATTTCTAATTTTGAATTAGATTTTGATTTTTACGTCAGAATTGTTTTTATTTTGGAAACTTTTACGGAATTAAATCTAAATTTTTCCTATTATTACGATTGGCTTTCGAAACGTCTCTCAAAAGCCTATCACTATTTTTATCGGAAAATATCAAAATATAATTACAATTCAGTATAAAAATAATTTTCTCTATTTTTTTCATATAATATATCACTTCTTGCGGTGAATTATAACCATATTTTTTAGCGATAGTATCCTTGAGTACCACTTTTATTACTAAAATATATTTATCTTTGAATTTAAATATCATTTAGCGTTTGCATAAAAAAAATAAAGACACCAAAAAATATGGCGTTTTCGGTAACTGTCTATTGATTAGTGAATATGTAGTAACCATTAGTCCATACGTCAGTCCTATGGAAAAGTTTTTGTGCGAACCCTAACACAAGTGTTATCTAATTTGTCGCACAATTTTGGATTTCATTTTATGCAAACCATTGCAACTGTTGTGTAGAGAAGAGTATCGGATGTCTAGTGTCTTGTGATCTACTGTTTGAGAGTAAAAATTATAACTCAATTAATATCAGATATGTTTCGCTGAATAGTTAGTTAAATATTATATTTTTATTCGTAATTTATTTCCTGAAATATTTGTATCATTACATATGGTTTGCGATCGGATTCCCAGAAATATTATTATTATTCGCATTCAGTATTCATGACTCAAAAACATTTGAATTTTTGTATACAATATTCTATGACCAGAAAAATCATCGCTTTGTTGTCTAATTATTATTCAGATTTTGCTTTCCTTTAATTGTTTAGTAAATTAATTGCAGAAAATTGTCGATAAAATTAGTCAATATTTTCGTCTCTTATATATCGTCAATAAATTAAATATTTTATTGCAATTATTTTCGTACAAATTGTAGAGAATTTTCCTTTAGACGGCCCATTAATAAAGTTTAACTAGATTAATTTAATAGTGTCTCGGAATGAGTGTGGAAAATAATCTCCTTGTTTATCGATTTTTACACTTCTTATTCATTTAGTTATTTTCATTTCTTATGAATTGCTGTCTCTAAATATTTTTTGAGCAAAGAATAGGTATTGAAATATTGAATTTTGTGAGACATTAATGGAATTTATTATTCAAATCAAGTGAATAGAAATGAGTCGACGAATATATTAATCGCTATGTGCTGTCACTAATGTAGATGTAGGTGCTATGAGTCTAGGTAGATTTTTCTCTTCTATTCATTTGCTCAAGTGTGTAACCTATCAGCATTTACGCTACTCAACACGCCATTGGTTATTGTCTGTCTCTTCTTTGGGAATCATATATTTTTTCTCTTCAACAGTATTTTCAATAGAGTTAGAGCTCTGTCTTCAATACTGCTGTTGGGTATACCTCTACACAACTTTATTCCATTTTGAAGATAATTTTTAATAATATCAAAGAGCCTTTCATTGCATTTAATGCTCTTAGTCGTTTTTCCTATAATATCCATATTATACATCTACAACGTATATGAGTTATTGTAATCTATGATTTCGAGAGTTTGTATAGATATTAGACAAATATCTATGGAGTGAATAGACTTATCTCATGAGTTATATATTGCGATATATTATACGATTATGAATAGTGTTGGTGAGAGTGAGTGCGCGCTCTATGTCTTCAAAATTAACAAATATTGACATTCAATGTACTGTATGTGCGCTCTAACTGTAAATTGATATTAACCATACATTTAAAGCCACAGTTTTATCGCAAAATACTGTTAGATATAGCGTTAGACTGATATACAGGTACTGACACATGCAGTTAATTTCCCCCTCATTCGACTGCTGGCTGTAGTTCCCCTTTTGTCTCTTAACTATACAATGTATATTTGATATACTCTTGGATACACACATTCAAAACGTGAATACAAGGTGTGTATGTGAGTCTCCCCTCTCCTCTCCTCGCTATATATTTTTTTGAGCCTTTCTTTCTCTTTTATGCCTCCCTTTCCTCTGCCCAGAGAGTAGTTTTGATAGACATATTCGTGAGATAAGTGAGATAAGCGTTTTTTGTGCTGCACTTCACTCAATTGGAGTCATTGTATAACCACCTGTCTTCATATCTTGCGCACAGTTACCATAGGAATGGGCACTACTACCAGGCATTTGCCATTGACTGTCGGGTTCTGAAATGTGAGCCCAATATTGCGAAGCCTATGAGAACTGGAAATATATATTATTTTGATTTTCATTTCCAACAAAAAAAAGTTTTGCCTCAAAATTAAGTACAAATCCCGGGATTTGCGGCAACTGTTCCACAGATATAACTGTACTGTTATTCACATAAATGACGTCTTGCCATCTGATGGGCTAATGATTGTTTGACCCTACTTTTAGGGTTGGGCAGTTTATTGATCCAGGAAAAATATGTCGATAAAATGACCCCTTCCCCAAAAAGTCTGGCAAAATCAATGTTACGGCAAATAATTTTGTTAGTCTTTACTCGAATCCGACTGATTAGACATTTTGATATTTGAAGGCCATTTAGTTTAGTTTAATCGAATTGGCAATAATATGTGACCATGATGAATTTATGATGAATTTATTAGCTCACAGTTTTCCTATTGAGAGTGGATTCTATATTTAGATATAATTCCTTTTCCTTCACTTATATATTGACATAATTCGTTGTCACACAATGAGGTGGAAAAATAAATTGAAAAAGCAACGGGATCAATTCAGTTATAGCTCTACCTCGGAGGAGATGTTTGTCGATTCTTTTCTTTAAGATAATCTTGATTTGGAGAAGTCCTGTGTAGTCCTGTGCAGCACTTTTATTCAATAAGTGGTAATACTATTGGCTATTATTATATATCGATGCGATCGCTACTCATTTTAATGCTTTTAAGGAATTCCTTTCCTCTCTTCTCTTCTTCTGCCTCTGAAGAGTAGAGCCAAAAGTTTGAGCAAATTTTATGTATGAGCTCTCGAATTGTGTGAAGCAGTTTCCAAAGTCAGTGGGGAGTCGGGCGGCACAGACATTGCACGCACACACACATACAATGCACATACACACAGCCATACGCATTCACTCACACACAACACACACACATTCGCTCACATCCTGATTAATGGTTAGTCCCCTTTCCATCTCTAATGTACTTTTGGACACATGAAGGATAGGCTGGAAAAGGCTCGACATGAGAGACGAGAGAGAGACCGACATTAGGGTCATTCCAATATCGATGATGAACGAGCTCTCTCTTTGCTCACTCACTCTCGATTCTGAGCTATCTATGTCTGTCTGTCTGTCCATTTCTCTCGATTCGTTCCCTTCCTCTCTGCACTTGAATTCCTAGTGCACTAAATCTCATTAGTATTACGTCTAAAAGACTTGTAATATCGGAGTTAACACTGATATTGAAAATTGTAGTCCATTTTTATGCATTAAATAAATTGATATAATTTATGGCACAGACAGCCGACAGACTGTGTATCTGTCGGCCCCTTATCAGCACATATTCGGGTATTTAACAGACAATAGTGTGAATACTTTTATGAAATTGTATTAAATATTTAAATGCAATCAATATTTGATATTCAATATCATTATCTAATTGGCGTCCATTAGTGGTCATTATATAGACTTTTGTCATTCAATGCATACAATATGTCTCTTATCGACAATTTCTCTTCCATTGAATCAAACATTTCTTTTTGTTTCGTTAATCTCTCGATTTTGTTCGTTAATACCTCTGACATAATGGCGTAGATGTAGTTCCTCTCTGTTGTAGTGCCTGTTCTGACAGTTGTGCTGTAATACAGACATAACTATCCTCTCGTTTTTATCAGAGATTCACTCTTTTTTCTGGTCGATTAAATCCGAACCTCTTGTGGTATAAATCACGTCAAATATGTACTGTTCATCAGATTCTAATTTTAGTACCACTTCTGTGATAGTAGTTCCCAATCTATCCCTGAAAATGTGTGAAATCCATCAGTAATTGGTAGCCGACTATTGCCAGACGACAGTCGTTATGGCACTTCTCTTCCTTTTAGCTCTCCCTCCCTCTCCTCATGACTTGACTTATTGATATATAGACCCGTTTTACTCACTTCTGGAGCAGATATTTTCAGATATCTGTTCTCGTCATTAGTTTTTTGAGGACATATATCCCGATAGGAATTCCTCTAAAAATAGACAATTAATTGAATTTTTGTCTGCTTTTTGAAACAGAACTCCATTCGACACAACCTATCACTTCATAATCGTTTTATGCGCGTACAAAATGAAGGGACCGGTAAGAGCTCCTGGTGGATGATTAACCCGGATGCAAAACCGGGAAAGGCTGCCCGAAGACGCGCCACAAGTATGGAAACATCCAAATACGAGAAGAAGAGGGGACGGGTCAAGAAGAAGATCGAAGCGCTCAAGAATGGGCTCAATGTTGACCAGACTACTCCCAGTCCCAGTTCGTCTGTGTCGGAAGGCCTGGACATGTTTCCGGACTCACCCCTTCACCACACATTTCAATTAAGCCCAGAATTCAGACCCCGCGCCTCCTCTAACGCCAGCTCTTGTGGCAGACTATCGCCGATACCGGCCGTCGATAACGACATGCATGACAGCCAAGTGAGTCATACTTTTCACTTAAACAAGTCAACTCCCAGTGAATTTTTTGTTGAATAATTTGATCTACAATTTATTTAATTTCAATAACATTGGTTTGAAAGCCCATGCATTGAATGCTTTGCATAGCGTTTCACTACCTCTACATTGAGACAGATTCGTTACCATGACGATTATATGTTAGGATTAATTAGAAAACTTGGAAATTAATGTTTCAATTGATTGATAGGTCCCCCCACTGTCCCCTTTGACCGGTTGGAGCAACGATATGGGCCACCTCTATAGCGGTAGTCTAAACGACGTGGATCAGTACAGTACAGAACAGTTGGTCGAAATGGCGAACACAATGAAATTGGGCGGAAATAACGCGTTTCTGGGAGTAAACAAGTCGTCACCGACTGGCCAACTGTCGCCGGCGGGCTCTCACGTCCAGCTCAACAACCAGTACAACCACCTGAGCAGCTTCGGGTCGCTGACCGGCTTTAACAACAGCCCCCAACAGCAGCAACAGACCGGCTCACGAAACACCGGCGGCTCTGCCAACGGGTCCGACCCGTCGTCGTTCTATTCGACACAACCTCCCAGCGAGACGGGCTCTGGCGCCACACTGACAGCGCTCAACAACGTCAGCGCCGGCGGAGCCCGGAGTCCGTCCCGTCTATTGGCCTCGGATGTGATCGGAACGAATGGGTCGTATAGTTTGACCAGTTTGTCGCCCGTACTGTCCCCGAGTCAGAGTATGGACATGTTAGTGGCCGTATCGACGCCCAACTATTCGCCACAGCATCAGCATCCAGTCCAGTCCACTACTGCCCAAAATAGAGGTCAGTCCACAAAACAATTCCATTATAACTAGTGTTGAAATATAGTCCGAAACCAATGACTGATTTACAACCAGTCCTTAAATTTGTTTTTCAATGTTTTCAATTAGACAGTACTCAGTCCCTTCTCTTAAGCCCTAAACCCAGTCCTAAACCCTGAGTCCCTTTATTTTTAAAGGTATTCTATCTTTAGATGTTATATAAGAAAAGTCACTCCTATTCACGACTCGAGTGAATAAATAGACTTAACTTTAGAATCGCTAATAAAGGCTATCCTTAGAGGCTATTCGGGCCATCAGTTCAGTGTTAAGTAATCTCCTGTCCTTTGCCCTTAACCTTCAGAACCGCACATAACTTGTCGGCTATTCGATCGTTAAACAAAAGGTCAAAAATCTCTGGCTGTCTGTCCCCTTCTCTATCCCTCTCCAAACCTTCAGTTTATATTTAAATACGAATATAATTGGAAATACATTTATAAACAAAACTTTTCTTTTCTTTTTGGTGTAAAACAAATTTGAAATTCATTTTCTGAGGACTAATTCAATTCGAAGGACACCTCTCTCTGTGGAAGTCATGCTGTCCTTCAAAATACCAGAGTTATTGTCAATTGTTAAGAGCCCTGTCATAGCGCCCACCACCACAAGTGAGGCTCAGGCCCACAATAAGCCAGTGCCCGCATATTCAGAACACAGGTCTTCATTCATTCGGATCGTATATTCATTACTCAAATATATATAACACATATATAACAGTAGTTTTTAAATATCTATCAATTGATGGAAGAATTGGTGATTCAATTCAATTATTGGATTGAAATATAGTTTATTTGACACAAAAAATAAGTGATTTTCTGCTCTCAAACCGCTATTAAGTCTCGGATTCTGTTCCCAAAATAGTTCCCAAAATAGTTATATAAATGGATATTATTTGACGTTTTTCTTATGGATTATTGTATTGAATGTCTTATTATACGATATTCTTCAGGAGCTTATTGTCATTCATCATCTGAGGCACTGTTACGTTCACTGTCTGCACACAAAGCACTCGACTCATCGTCACTGGCACTGACCCCATCGCCGTCGGTGACCAGCAGCTCATCGGTGACATCGTTGGGAACGACCGCCAGCCAAGTGATGGGTCATCTTTTGTCACTAAACAATCCATTGCCAAACGATTTGGACCTCAATTTTGATTCACTTCAGGGCGGACTGGAGTGTGACGTCGACTCCGTTATACGACAAGAACTGTCTATGGAGGGGAGCCTCGACTTCAACTTCAACGACCACCATAACCAGGGCCTACACCACAGCTCGAATGCCACGCAGACAACTGGTGCGCACAGCTCAACTATCAACACCGCGCCGTCCAGTCGCTCCTGGGTACACTAAAAACAAAATTCGCTAGATGATAAAAAAAATCGGGGCCGATCGGTAGCTCCCGAATCGCCTCCACATACAACACACACACATACACTCACCCATCACTGGTGACCAACGGTTTGATTGTTTTTTTTTCAAACAAATGTCTGATTAATTATTTTTAAGATTTTATTTTTATTCGACTTTAAAATCGATTTTAAACGAAACAAAAAAACAAAACATATTATTATTATTACTATTGAATCGATTGATAGACATTAAGTGCAACTATTAATAGGAAAAGAGTTTTTAAATGAGAAAAAAGAAAATATTATTAACGAAAGTTCATTACCATTGAAGAGCAAAATGAGTTTTTTTTTGTTATCTCCAATCAAACCCTTCAATGATATCATTATGTGTCCTAACATTCGGTTATTATATATAAATATCAAAGAAATTAATTAATAATTAATCGCTTTTGTGTAAAAAATATTAGAAATTTTTTTTTTGAATTAAGATTTTTTTTGTTTTCCCAGTTTTCGATAGATTTGTTGATTTGTTTTCGGGTAAAAGTGTTTCGATTGGAAGATAGAAGAAAACTGTGTTTTGGTTTTCATTATATATTTGTTAAGTTTTAATCGCGTTTTAATTATTATAAGTTTTTTTAAATTCAATTATTATTAGCAAAACATTTCTAATCTAATGATTGAAAAGTGTTTTTTCCGGTTATTAATTATATTCATGTTTTGATTTTTAATTGTCATCAATCTATTATTATAATAGCCCTGCTCATATAATTCTTCGGGGCCCTACCCCCACACCCACTGCTCCTCTAATAGTTTTTCTATAATTCATTTTATTTTATTTTATGATTTCGCTTCAGTTTTAATAAATATATATATAAACTATATTTTGTGGTCAAATATATATACATTTTAATCGTAAATATATGTTATAATCACTTCTGTGACTTCACTTCTGTGAGAGAGAATCAGAGCCTAAAGTAGAGCTCAAAGTGTGTGAGAATTTCGATGACTTTCGAGTGAGAATTCCAGTGACAATCCCAGTCCTCTCTCTCGACAAACGGATTGACCGTTTCCTCCGATCCTTGAACTTGAAGAAGAGGGAAGAGAGAGGACTAGAGGTGGCTGAACCCCTTCTTAACAATAGGGTATAGGGAAGAGAATAGAAGGGACATCCGAATTGCGAATTGAGTTTTTTGCGATCATTGCCAACCCTATTGTTAAGTAGAGGTCCGGTCACCTCTTTTAGCTCCGACTAAGTTCAAGGATATAAGGGAGACGGCTCTCACTCAAGACTGGACTTCTGCATCGGATTATCCTTTTGTAATACCTGTCCGAACATACTTTGATGAGTGAGAATAGAGGAGAACGAGAGAGAGAAAGAAGGGGTCCGACAGACTAGACCCAGACTAGGGTTCGCGACCCCCCTATGAAATAAGTGGAAAACCGGTTCACAATATGATTTAATATCACAATCTTTTCAATTCGAGTCTGACTTTTCGTCCGTTTCTCTCAAATATTTGTTTGAAGAAAAAGTTGAAAAAATTTTCGACAAATTTCAGGAAATTTTTTGTCCAAAACATTACTACAAAAAAAATTTATTGAGAAAATACATAATATATATATATTTATATAATATATATAAACAATCAATTCATTGCATTACTCCTAAAATAATGATTTCAATGTAAAAGTGTATATAAATTTCAATTATTAATTGCGATTCAAATCAATTGTTTGTTTGTTTTTAATTTCAGAAACAAAATTATATTCAAATACATAGAAGAGAGTGAAATATAAAAATCTATTTTAAACACTAAATGATTGAATGGATTTTTTTAATTCTAGGAAATCATAGGTTCAAAGGATAAGTGACTTTTGGATTTAATTTAAGACTGTTTTGCGAATAAGTTTTGAACGAATTTTTTTCAAAAACAAAACTTTTAAATGAAATCAAATGTAAGAAAGTAATGACTTTTCTGTTGTCCGGACACAAGAATCAAACGATAGTTCACTAAAAATGAGTTCAAATGTTATAAAAAAGAGATTAATTGTGATTATAGTGGACTTGAATTTGACTCAAATTGTGTTTAACACCCGAAAGCGTTACATTATTTGCAATCAGATCTTAATTTTAAGCCCAAAAACGACACATTATTTTACACTAAAAACAAAATACAGTTAAAGCCGTTATTAATAATTTAATGATTGTTATGATTCATCAAACGATTTATATTTATGTTCAATAAATGTCTATAAACTTAACTTATTTATGTCTCGTAAATATAAAGCTGTAATCAAATTTTGAATGCCTATATCGATAGACCCCTCTCCCCCACCCCATACACCGACGGGTATTGGGGAACAGGTCTATCATTCTCTGTAAAATTTGGTCTGTGTCTGACTCTGTCCGCATTGTCGGTCATTGCGAAACACCTAATAAACTTGAGTACCTCATACGATGATAATGTGTCTTATTATGATTCCTTTCCTCATCTGCGTGATTTACCAAGAGACCAGTTAACCTGGTTAACATTTCTATCGTTTTCTGCTCGATATTACCGCTTCGATACTTATTTGCTAATGTTTCCGATCATTTGGAATCATATCGAATCGATTGTCGAAATTTAATCGAAATAATGAATCGCTTTTGAGAAACAATTTTGATTTACGGCCGAAGAGGTGTTTTGTGGTTAATATCTCGTTTATTCTGTGGAAGAATGTGTACCACAACGGATCAAATCTCAGGTATTTCAATGAGGTTCGGCTCAAATGGACCTAATCATGGAGCTAATCATGGACATTTTGATCCTCCAACTCTTCGACTACATATTCCTGGATATTCTATTCCGTATAATCAACATTACCCGACCCGAAAAGTAAGACCTTGATATCGATTTGTTGGCATTTGTCTCTACGTTTCAGTGAAAATATTTTCTCTCCATTTCTTTTTCAACTGATTTTAAGTTCAGATAAAACAAAATATTAGTATTTTTTGTCTCTCTTTCCACTCACTCTTCACTCGAGAGTTGTGCTAAAAGTTGAGATAAGACCTCAAAAGACTACGTAAGAGAGAGTCAAGTGATTAATAATTTAGAGCCCATTTGATTGGCTACTAATCCACAGCAAACGTTACCTTCAATTAATAGACAGTGACTTTACCTTCAAATTAATGTTATGTTTGAATTGATTGCTAAATAATTTATCAAAACTTTTTCTCTCAATCTCTCTGTTGAGTCCTTTTTCTCCACTAATTATTAATTCTGTGTTCGAAGTAATGGATGTCTTCTTCAATGAGTTTCACTTTTCATTGATTTTTTGCCACATATTTTGTAAATTAATAATAGATTTTCGAATATAATATTTTTTGGCACATTTTCATTGGAAATCTATTTCTAAACCTTTCTCTCGACTCAATATCTATTCATTTTTTGTATGTTTTTCGTAATATGATTGAGAGTATCGTTGAAAACCGTTTTTGTATTGTTAACGAAAAAAAAATCTGTCTTTTAGTTTGCTTTCAATTTAATGGATGAATGGAAAGACTCTTTATTTATGTCTGAATTTTTCGGGTTTTTATTTATTTTGATTACCATTTCTTATGTATTAATATTATGTCTGACTCTGTGTTACACTGATCTGACATTCGTAGAGCACAGGCCTCTGAGAGGGCAAAGATTTGTAACATTTCGTAAATAGATTTTGAAAAGCAATCCTTAGTTTTGGTTATAATTTCTTCTTCTGAAGAGTTTTTAGTTATAATTCCTGAGCTTCTAATAGTCAGGAGGGGATAGCAATAGGAGAGGTCTTGTATATTATATGAGTCTAACACCGGCTCTCCTACTGTTACTAAAAATAAAATTCCTGACACACCACCAGAACTCTGGTATCTCTTCTTTTTTTGAGAGTCAGTCCTCTATCTGTCCGCCAATGCATTTATAAACTGAACGAAAAAAGTTTTAATTTTTTTTCGCTTAACTTTATTCCTGAGCTATGCCTAAAACTATTAGACTTGAGTGCCGGTCCTTTTTGGGGTATTCTCTCTCTCTCTCTCTCTCTCTCTCTCTCTCTCTCTCTCTCTCTCTCTCTCTCTCTCTCTCTCTCTCTGACTTTGTACTGACTTCTCTGTGGAACTGGCGTTTGACTGACGGCTATATTCGTTGCATTTGTTGGGCTATCGCTTAAAACTAAAGGTCAGAGCGTAACAAAATGGTTGAGAGAGAGCTCAGCTCATTATGAACTCTCGGCTCTCCTTTTTCTCAGAGCTAAAGGTTGTACTCAAACGACGATCCAATGCCTTCGACTTTTGCACTGACTCTTCGACACTCAACTATTGAAATGCCATTTTCAGGAGCTATAGATTTATAGCCCATTTATGTGAGACCAGAGGACCGGGTAGTGTTGAATAAAGCATTTTGGCGTAACGTAATTAACGTTAATAATAATAAGTCGTTTGGACTGACTGTGCTCTCACTCGCACTGTTAATATACCCGCTCTTCCGTGTATTGGAGTTACGCACCCATTGCACAGATATAACGAGTCTCTGGTCTATCGAATGTCTATTAAATGTCTGCACAGAATAGAGTGGAGGGAATGTGCGGTTCTATTGCCTGTTGAGAGTGTAGTTCAGTCTAAAGATATAAATATTTATTATTATAATTACATTACTTTAACATAACTTTGGATTTAGTTTTGAATTCTGTTCTGTTCTTAAAAATTCTAATCAAAGCTTTCATTCAAATAATATTTTGATTTAGACGTCAGTCGAGAATAAATGTGTTTCATATTATTATTTACTCTTTTTGTCGTTTTATTTCATTTCTTGTGATTATATTTTTTTTTGATATATAAGTAGAAGTGATTTCTATCCATTAGAGCTCATGTAGTGCTTGCTTTTGGTCTGATCTCAAGCCTTGGCAGTAGTCCGTCGTTAACCCCATTTTCAATACGAGGAATCGCGTGGTGTGTTTCGCCAGCAGAGAGCCTGTGAACACTATCACCAGAGCTGTTTAGCACAGGTTTATGTTTAGTATCCAAAGCAACCGAATTTTTTCTTTACTTGAATTTCTGGTGCAGTTTATAATACTATACCGAATCGCCAGCTCTGGTCGTAATAAACCCAATGATTATTTCTCTTTTGATTTTCTCTCTGCAAACATAGCCTAAGATTTATGTATTAAAAACTACAATCGATTTGACAATAATTACTAACTTTTCTATTTGTCTTATTATTTGAGTCTAAGTGAAAAACGATTGATATTTTATGAGAAAATCTTTGCGTTTTTAATTGGGTTCAATACTTTTGAGAGTAAATTATGAGATAATTGAAAGAAATATTTAATAATTATTTCCATAAAAACAGATTTGAAATTAGATTCCGAAGAAAATTAAATTTCTTTATAAAACGAAAATATTATGAATTGAATGGAAATGAGATTTAATCTGAATATAAGACTCGAACCAAATGTTGGAGAACTTCGTCTAATTTTCATCACTCGTCAGTAGTCACGAGAAAACTGTTGGAGCAATAGACGGATGAGGTTGTCATGGGTTACCACACTATAAATTATTGCTTGGATCTGATTCAATATGAGCTGAATTTTCATCTAAAAACTGTACATGTACAATGGTTTTATATGCACGGATCTTGATTTGAATGTCACGATGAGTGTTTGATCTCCCTTTCCCTCTTCAAAACGACTACATTGACTGAAGTGTTCAGTCATCTCCTCTTTTGATGCAATTCTAGAGACTATAACCTTTTGGTGTATAACTCATATATATTTTGATATATATCTAAATATATTGGCGTTTATTTTCTAACTGATGTATTGATTTGATTACGAGTTATGACTTTAGGCCATTGCAGACACTTGTGATCAAAAATTGTGTGTTTCTGACAACAAGTCCTTCATTTGTATGGAAAAAATTATTAATCATATTAATAGTTATTAACTATTAATTCGTTGCTTAATTTTTTTCAATATATCCGTAATATTTGTGTTTATTTTTATTCGTTTCACTAATGTTTAGATACATATCAAAGCGTTTGGTTAATGAGAAAAACAGTTTTATTATCATTTAATTGATTTATTTATTTTTAATTTGAAACGACCTTAAGGTCTGATTCTTGGAAATAATTTTTCTGCAATACTTATATTTTCAAAAGTCATTGGATTTGACTCTCTTTTAGATTTCTTTTTCTGATTATATTTGAAAACCTTTTTTCAGAGAATTTTAATCTTTTTTTCAGGAATTTCTGATGAAATAGAAGTTTGACAACCAGTACAGGCTTATAGCGGAAAGGTCTTGGGCCCTGTCCTCAATCTGGTGACCGGATCCTGAAACTCATTTATTTCTCTTCAGGTCAACAAATGTTTGAAAAGATATGAGAAACAAACAATAGGTTTCAAATTCAGTCCAATTATGGTATCGATTGTCAGAAGAAGCTTTGATTTCCGAAGAGAAGCCCTTTTTCACAATCAACTGATAATACTTTTGCAGCCTCTCCTCCACTAAATCAATAAAATTAGATAACTTTTTGTGATTCAATACATCTTTTTTGTTGTTCAATGTCTCGAGAATTGGGTCGGTTTTCGATCAGTTTCTATTCATTTGAGATATTTTTAATTTTATTTTATTTATTTATTTTTGAATAAAATTTTTAGATTATATTTTGACTGAAATATTGCCCAAAATATGTATTGAAAATAGTATTAAGTTTCAAATTGGGTATAGACTTATGAAATCATAACAAGTCATCGCTTTTAGAGATGAGAAGACTTTGTTTTGATTGTTATATAACTTATAATATAAGTCTATGTATTATAATAACGACTAATCTTTGAGTTAATTAGAGATTTCCACTGATTTTCTCCTGAATTACATTACATTTGGATTTTGTTATGAATTTTAATATTCGTATCGCTTTTCACTTCATTTGACGGCATATTTATTTGGATTCCAATTATTATTCAAAAAGAGTTTTATATTCAATATTTTCCGATTATTATTCTGTGCCCAAAATTAAATGATGAGCAAAAATCTGATGAATAAATCATTTCTCTTAACATTTAATTGATTATTAATTAAGTTTTATTAATATATTCCTCGATTTGAAGACTTAGTTATTTGAATGTCATATATATTTTCAATTCTGTGTCGACAATAAGAAACCCAACTCTAGTAATATGTAGGCGTATATCGAATCAATACCAAGATCATTCTCGCTAATAATACTAGATAAGATCAGAATCAACAGTGTTTTGCCTCAAAGTTCAAACAGTTATCGAGAATTAAATATCTAACCCTGAACAATTATTGAATAGATGACTAATATCCCGGTTATTTGTTGGTGTTTTGAATTATTAATGAAATTACTTAATTATTGAGTGGTTTTGACTCACTTTTGATAATTTCGTTTTTGAATAAAAAATTTTATTAATTGAATTTCAAAGAAAGTATTCAACAAAAAAACTCTTGGCATTAATTTTTCAGTCATTTGATGTCTCATTAATTTTACTTAAATTCTCTTTTCATTACTCTCTTTGATATCTTTTTATAGAAAGAAAATATTTTTGAGTGAATTCTATAACATTTTGGTAATACATCTCCTGATGAGTATGTGATATGAATTTGACGATTAAAATGATTTTAAATTGAATTTCGTTTTTCATTTTATTTGATAATTTTTTTTTCTCTACAATTTTTCACTAAATTTATTGCCTTTTCATGTGTTAAACAGTTTATGATTTATAACACGATTTTAAAGAAATTATTTCTTTTATTTGAATTTTTGACTTATGATTGAATCCAAAACCTAAGGTTTTTTTTCGGATGTTTTCCCTTCACTTATTTGATTTGAATAATAAATTGTCGACTATTTTAGGAATTTATTTTGATTTTCATTAAAGTGTTGTCACAAAAAAATGTTTTAATACCTATTTTTCTGTCACAAAGTTATTTGATTTGACAATAAATTTGAATTCTCTGGAAAATAGTAATTCATTTAATTTTGAAGAACTTATTACTCAATTGCTTTTCAAACTCATCGCACAAAAAGAAAATTATTTCAATGAAGAGAAATGAAGTATACATTTGACCTCATTTTGCAATTAGAATGAATTTATTCAAATACAACACAAGAAATATAAGTTTGAGATTATATTCAGAGAGAGTTTTATATTTCGAAATCAATTTTTCAATAAAACAGAATTTTCAGACATTTTTCTTCTGACTCTCGAGAAGAAAAAAAACTGTTTTCAATGCCTTTTCATTGAATGAAACTTTACGTTAAGATAAGGACAAAAAAGTTGATAATTAGAGACAATAATAATAATAATTTGGTCGAAGATAAGCGCAATAATAGCACAGCTTTTGATTAGTTTTGGCGATAAGTCCACCGAAAAAAAAGAAATTCACATCAAATCCAAACTCAAGTACTGGACTCTAAACTCGAAAAACAGTGGAAATTATTTTTTGGACTTTAATTTTCTTTTCCAACTCTCCTGAAGTGTGAGTCCCTTTTTTTAATGAATGGTCAGAGTGTATGACCCCTCCATTGGTCGGTAACTTCACAGTCACGTACGAAATGCAAGTACTAATGGGATAGGGATTTGAATATTTGCTAACTATCTGTAAATAAATATTTGCTTTAAATCTTTGAATATTTTTATTATTAACAAAATTTTAATGTATTTGAAGGTTGAATGTGAACGACGGGTAAAAGTATTAGTAGACATTCCTTGTGCCCATCCCTGAGCCCTAAAATTCAGATATTTTATTCGAGTTTACGCAACAGTAGACCAGAGAATAGAGAAAAGGAAGTAATCATTTGAGAGACGAGTTCGTGATTGCAGTCTATTATGGGCTGAGTTTTTGGTTGAAGTGGTGCTGAACTTCAACTTTAACCTAAGGTTTTGAAGGTTTTTCTCTCTTCTTAAGACAAAAATCCAGTCCTAAGGTTTCGAATGCATGCGTCAAATAATATATACCTTTAGAGCTCAGGCCAGCCATTGATAGGCCAAAGATCGCGACTTTAGATACACTGTTAAAGAAAAATATATATCTTTGAGTATAAGTGTCAGCTCTGATGGCTTTTCAATGAATAAATGGCTTAAAACTGGGACCCAATCAGAGAAAAAATACATTAATTCATCTTATTTTCAGAAGTATTTATGACCAGTCCTGTGGAGTAGTGTAATACCTGTGCGCGCCTTTGATTTTCAAGAGTATAGAAACCTATCACTTGTTATATGATTTTTTCCTGAGTTATGTTTTTCACTGATGTATATAATTGTATATCAGTTGACATAATATATATGAGACTATAATATAAATTATTATATAAAACACAGGGTTTTGTCGGTTTGCTAACAAATTCTGGGTTTCGGTTTGTGCTGTGCTATCGGTCACCGGTTTTTTGCTTCTCGTAGCGATTCTGTGCCCACTTCTAACCATTAGAGCTGAGACTAATGCCTTAGAAAAGGGCAGACGGGACCCAGACTAGGGTCGCGACGCCTTTCAAATAATGTATAAAAAACCGGTTCAGATATAAACCACTTATTTATTTTCATTCAAGGGTCAAAGTTATGCATTCCTTTCCCCAAAAAATATAATGAACTCAACTCACAGTAGATATTGTATAAGACTTATCCCTTAAAATCGATTTGCCATTCACTGGAAGTGATGCCAGACTTCAGACAAGAATTAATTAAAATATGTTTTTATTTTTTAATTTAAATTCAATTAATATAAAGAATGGATTTTGAGCTGAAAATTGAACTAATTGTGCACTTCATCGGACTTTTATAATGATTTTGAGGAACTTTTTTCGTCCGAAAACATAATAGAAATTAGAATAATATATATATATATATATATAGTAAACAATTAATTGAAACAAATCCTTAAAAATAATGCTTTGGATATAAAAGTGTATATAAATTCAATTTCAAATCAAATCAAATAATTCCAATCAGATTTGAATTCAAACATAACATAATGAGTGAGAAAATCAATTTTAAACACAATTTGAATGAATTTTTGGTTTGAGTTATGATTAGGATTTAAATTAAAGTGATTTCTGATTGACTTTGAAATTGAAATATAATTTAAAACTAAATTCAAATTAAAATATAACATAAAATCAATGGAAAAGCGATTTTAAAGACAAGAATCAAATGACAATTCACTATAAAAAGAGATCAAACATTAAAATTAGAGATTAATTGTGTTTATAGTGAACTCACATTTGAATCGATGATTGAAATAATTTCTTTTTGAGAGTCATTTAAAGACAACATTTGATCAGAAATTAGTTTAATATTAAATTAAATTTAATAACAAAAACGAGTTTTAAAAGTAATGAAAAGATAAGAAAAATAAGGTTTTCAACACTTAGTCTAATACCAAAAACAAATGATAAAAAGCGAAGAAAAGTCTTCAAAAATATCGATTCAATCAATTAATTGATTGCAATAAACAACTTATGGCACGAGTTTATGGGACGACTGTCTCTTTAATCACTTTCAGAGCCCTCCGAAGGACTGTCCGGTCGTAAGAACTGCGAACTACGTCTCGGAAGACCAGTTCTTCGGCTGATCTTTGGCTTAATTTCTGGCGAACGGCTGACTCGCTTTCGAGGAATGCGTTGCGGCAGATGTGCCGCCGGATTGTATAAACTTTTGCAGAGTTCCGGCGCTAAGAATATTCCCTGTCGTGAGGCATACGTCAACGGCTCGTAAACTATTTGCGATTAATTCAAATATAAATTATTTTTAATTCAAAACAAATACTTTTCATTAAATTCAATAAATTTCAAACAAATTTCGTTTACTATTAGATAAAGAGAACAGAGTTTTCCGACAAAGGGTTTGTCAGAATCCTTAGTAAAGCCATGGATTGGATATAAAAGATATTAGTTTTGATTTTAAGAGAATTCAATTCAAACTTAAGTTTGAAAATGTTTTACACAAAAGAAATCCATTTTTTGAGACAATTGTTTGAAAGAGAAGACAAACAAAGAGTTCCGAACAGAGAATAGAAATGAATCAAAAGGTCTAAAAAATTCATTGATTTTCTTCATATCAGTCCTTACGGTAAGGGTTTTTGGGGTCAAAGTCCTCATAATTCCAGTCGTTGTCAAAGGTATCCCTTTCCTCTTGAGAGGTGTCTTCTGTTTTATCTTTAACGACACTATCGATGGCCTCATCGCCAGACGTTTCCGTCGATTGATAACCAGATGAAGACTCAGGCGAAGAATGAGGGGTCAATTTTGGCCACTCATTGTCCTCCGATTCACTGCATCGATAATCAATGGCGTCATTACTGTCCCGTGCGATGACCTCATCGACAGTTGTCTCCATCGGTTGATAACCAAAAGAATGTGTCGTTTGTTTAGTTTTGGAACAAACCTCTCCTGAAATCAAGAGATAAAAATTTCGGTCAAAATAATGATAATTGTCTGCAAAGAGAGCGGATCCGGATTTTGTAAACCCGGGTCAATGACTTCTACTGACTTATGCTAGGATTGTAAGCACACAATAAGCATGCAAACATTGAAAAACACAAACACAAGCGACTGATTTAGCCGATCGTTAAAATACTTGCCGACATTAATTGTCTCCATTGTCCTCTTGTTATCAACGGTTCCCTTATTGTAGAGACAATTGTCTTAATTGCGAACAAAAGGTTTGTTAAGAAAATACAGTATTTATCGAAAGGATTAGAGACAGAGGTTTGGTGTCATATGTTGGACATCTCAACAGAAAAAACATTTGAATTCAATTTGTTTAGAGATTTGGTCCAAAACCATAAGATGTCAGTCCATTGGCAGACGACTCAGTGCTCTATTGGAGGCAAACCTTTGGCAAACAAATCTATTTGTGAATACTTTTCGCTCTTTTCTGACTAAAGTATTGAACAAAGTTTTCAGTCGTTTTGTACTCAAATGGTTTTTAATGCAGTTTTTGTCACGTGATTCAAAGTGAAGACACAATCTGACCCCGATCTTATCAATATAGATTAGAGGAAGTTTCCTAGGGAAAATACAAAGAAAATACTTTTATTTCCTTAAACTTATCTAGGTACACAATGTTAAATCAATTGGAAAATACGATTTGAACTAAATTTGTTTAATTAACAAATATTTTGTTAACTCATATCGAGGTTTAGTGTATCTGTGGTTACAGTCGAATCCCTTAGTAGTGAACTTGTTTTACTAGCTAGATCAAACTTAATTTATACTGAAATCGTCTAGGAAAGATTAATTTTCGATCAAGATTAGTTGAATTTTTGTAGAGTTCAAACACAAAACTTGAATTTTAATCGTTTTGGAGGAAACTTGTTAAGCCATTAAGAGATGGGATCAATGTTTTGATGAAAAACAGGGGTTTGTTTGCATTTGTTTACATCTGGAGCTCGATTTCCATATTGAAACCATTGAGACGATTGAAACCATTGAATCCCAGGTCTATTCAGTTCTTTGTTTAATTTTGAGATCAGAAAAATTATTTTTCTGAACAAAAGTAATGATTATTAGCTTTAAATGAAAAAGAAGTATCACTTCTGATAAATGGTCTCTTCGTATAATCAACTGAAAGGTGAGAATCAAAACAACTGTTTGGGGTTTGGCTTCAATTTGAAAAAGCAATCTATCTTGGTCGTTAATGTGTTGTTTATGTTGTGCTTTCGTTTTGAACTGCGTATAACATTCAAAACATTGCTATTTTTTCACCTTGCTCTTATTAGTTTTAGCTTATTTAAAACATATGTTCTTTGAAATTATCTAGATCATTTTTTGCAAGAATATTCTTTGTTTAAATTTTATCCCCTAGTACAAATAATTGCGTTGCTCAACGTTCTTCCTGAATACTTGCCTTGATCAAAGTTTTAATTTTACACCTTTTGACCCCTTCCTCCTATCCTTCAATTGTTTTCATTTGTTTTGAAAATAATTTTTCTTATGATTTGATAATTGATTTCAGTATTGATTTGACTCTAATTCTTGTGTCGCTATGAATAAGATGTCGAGGAATACGAGTAATGATTCGTTTGACGACGACTTTGAGGTACTTCTCAATTAATTTATGGATTGTTTCCTAAACTCTTCATTTGATTCAGGATTTGACGAATGAAACGGTTTTAGAGGAATTCCCCGAAGAAGAGGTTCCTATAAATACGGAACAGGTTTTTGAATCACTGACTCATCGAACAGAATAACATTGAATTTCTATTTACAGAAGAGTTACGACGAGGAAGAGCTCTTCCGAAACGAAGACAACATATATGTCGACAAATTCGGTGAAGACATCGAATCGGAAGAAGCGGAGAGTGTGGTCAGAGTGGATGAGCTATTGGTTCCCGACTCGACCTCCAGTGATATCGATGTGATCTATGAGGACGACGACAGTTCTGACGACGAACTGTCGACTGCGAGCCTCTGTTCCAGTTCTGTGGTCTCCCAGATGTCAAACTTGTCGTATCTGAGGGACCAATACTTACTTGAGCCACACCTCAACCCTGACTTCATCAACGAAGACCTATCGGACGCGTCGAGTCTCAATTATCGGGAACTGGAATTGGAGCTGAACAGCGGTCCCCGAGCCTATGTCCACACCCCCAACATTGGTCTCAACGGTAAACTGAATCTCATTCTGATTCTGTCGGTCTTCACAGTGGTTGGCCTCGGAATCGGTAATTACATCGGTTGGGCCAACCATTGGGAACACCAGAAACAGTTGTCTTTGGGTCAGATCCTCAAACTGAAGCAATTACAGGACGAACTGGTCGTCTGTATGCAAAGTCAGACCAATAACTCCACTAAAACTGTAATTATTTTTGTTGTTATCTATTATTTAATTTAATTCTTCGTTTGATTTTGATTTTTGTCTTAAATTTTTGTTTTTATTTAAGGCTTTCAACGATTTTAAGGACTTTTCGTTTTTGTTCTTCGAAAACGAGATTCCATTGAAACGTCTGAAGAAGTATTCATTTGATTTCAGTTCCGCTCAAATCAATAAAATCAGAGTATTTTCGGAAACGTATAAAAATTCTTTGGAATCGCTTAAAGTCAATGTCGGAACTGTCGGCGCAGTCGATGAATTGAATGTCTTGTTTGAAGAGTTGACTAAACTATCGAAACTCAAGAACTTAAGAATTTCAATGAATAGAGACAACCCTTCCCTCGAAATCAACAACTCTTCTGTTCAACATTTGCGACGAATTGGGGAAAACTGTCCGCAAATATCGGGTCTGGAGTTGCAATTGAATACAAACTCATCGGAAATCAATCAGAATATCTTCAATGCGTTGAATGACTTCAAAAATTTGCGTAAATTGAGAATCACTTTAAACACATCCGATAAGAGCCGACCATTTCTGTTGACTTCGAAAATGTTAAACAATTTGAAGAATTTAAGTCATCTGACAATTAATGGCTCTTCCGATGGGAGTCTTCTATTGAACGACGAGTTTTTCGAATCGATTGAAAGCCATTTACCAAAACTACAGCACTTGTCGTTCGAGTCAACGGACATAACTGAGCGCACAGTCGAGTCTATCTCCAAACTAAAGGATCTGAAGTCAGTGGACATTAGGAGCCAATCGATGGAACCAATCAGTGATTCACAAGTGATGGAAGTCATCAGAAACTGTCCGAAACTCAAATACTTTAATCTGAATAACAGACAAATGAGTGTTAATCTGAAGGGAAAAGAGTTGAAGAAAATGAGGAAAAATCAGAGAACCGGACGACCGGAAGAGTCCGGCCGAAGGAAGGGCTGGTTTTATGGCAAACGATATGAGCTTTAGTGATGTTTTTCGGGGTAAACCCATTGATATATTTCGCTGTATTTCATCCATCATTTCATTGAAATATTTGTTGAAATATTTTTTTTTGAATATTTTTCGATTTGAATGTATATTACAAATTAAGCAAGCTCATTTTAAGTTCATTTAAAGTTCATTTTAAGTTCAATTTTATCTGTAAATGCTTTTACAATCACTTCTATTGAGTATTTGAATAGTATTTTGCGTTAAACTATAAGTTAAACCTCAAAAATCAGTTAATGTTATGTATATTGAACTCAATCTATAAATATATGACTTATTGTTGATTACAATAAATAAATTAAAGACAAACTAATGATACTATTTATGAGTGTTTTGAGCGAATGGTAAGAAATGTAATACAACGGCATTCGATATTTTCTTACAGTTTTCTAATTTATTTGACGGTAACGTTATTTGCGAACATCTCTGGCCATCAGTGGAGTCATCGGCTGTTCTATTGATGTGACGTCTGATAGGGTTTGAGATCCAATCAAAACGTTTCGTCATTTTTTGCATTCGTTTTGAATATATTTTCAGAACTTTTCTCTGATATTGAGTTCATTGAAGAGATTGACAGAACTTCTTGGGAGTCGACAATAGGTTAGTCTCTCTTAAGCTCACATTCAATAGAGCACTGAATAGACCATTGAATTTAGCCATTGATTAGACCAAAGATTAGATTAATTGTGTTTTGAGAAAAGGGTTAGAATTGTTGTCATTTTTGTTGTCCATCTCTGGTGTGACTCAAAGTCTAACATTTGTTGACATATCTGTTGACAAATGACTTCTAGTCTTAACCAAAGAGTTGTTGTCATCGATTTGGATGATATCACTGATAAAAGTGACACCGAATGTAATGACAGCTTCAGTGGTGTCGTCACTTCAACGCAAGAGAATCCATCGCCTAATCTGTCGCCAACTTTGGGACACTCTTTGGAACAGTCTTTGGAAGCCTTTGACATCGATCTCAACAAAAGTGCCACCGATTTGGAGATCGATTTAATCGAAGAGATTATCGAAGAAGACATTCAAATCGATTCTAATATCAATAGTAATGGTATTGTCTCTAATCTTCTTCTGAATCTAATCTGATTCCACTCTTAAGTCAATCAAATCGTTGGCAATAATTACGTCAAAGACATTGAATCTTATCTGAAGAGCAGATCCGATGGTAAACACAACAAAAGTCCTTCAAAACGGAACAAATCGAGTAATGATTGCAAACAAATGTCTTTAGATTTGAATTATTTCTTAATTTAATTGATTTTAATGTTTAGAAAAATCAAAGAAACGATTAATTAAACGCTTGTTTGAAGAGAATCTCAATTTGTATCGAATGGTAACCGAACTCAAGAAACAATTGGATCTCAAGACTAATGAAAATAAGGAACTCTTGGATCTGAAGTCAAGAAATCTGTGCCTAAAGTGCAGATGTGTTGCTATGAATAGTCTGCAGGAGTTGTTCTGTTCTATTGGCAACTGTTGTCGTTATTCTCCGAAATCAAATTCAAATGATTTAAACCAAATACAAGCCATTTGTCGCTGTTCTCAGCCATAGGAACAAATGAGTGACAATCAAAAGATGTCTCATTCAAAGAGCTATTCATATGTTAATTGATTTTAAGATTTTTTCCGAATTATATAATTATTTTTCATTTATTTAAATACAAATTAATTATTGTTTTAATATAATATTCAAAGAGATTATAGAATTATTTTTCTATTCATTTTATTTACGAGAAATTCAATATCTTGTTAATAAATGAGTTTATTTTAGAATGATCTTGTTCATATTTGATCCTCATTCAAACTATTTTCTGCTCCAAACAACTATTGGAGGAAAACCTCAAAAAGTAGTCTTTCCTCTGATCTGACGATTTGTTATGAGAATCGGTTTTAATGAGAGATAACTCCAGAAACTGATAAACAGTTTTTATAGTTCTAGTTATGAGTCGTTTGTATTTCACTCCAATTGGTATCAGTTTTTGACTTTTGTTTTGAAATAAAAAGACATAAAAAATAATGGAATCGTTTGAGTGACTGACCATTAAGGCTAAGAGCAGTTTAGTGTCAGTCGGAGAGACACCCGTATCATAACTACCAGTGCTATGTCTTATTGATTACAGAATATATCAGATATTCTGTTGAATTGTTTTCACAATATTTTGTTGAAAAAATATTTTCCAATGGATTGAAGTCAAAGAAAAATTCCATTAAAACTGAAATTACAATCAATTCATGTGAAGAGAAGTCAGCTCTGATTTCACGCATAAGTCACCAATGAATTAAAAATTGAGTTAAGATCATTTTTCATATAAAAACTTTGACAGTCGGACAGGTTATCCAATTATTAAATTATGATGATGAATAACCATCTTTTTGAACCATGATCATGTTAAAATATTGATTTTTTAATTACTTGGTGAACAAACCTTTGGTTATTTGAGCCATAGTTTATTCCTTTTAGAATTAGTGGGTTTTTATTGAAAAGATTTCTATTTTTGTTATATTTTTATTTTTATTTGAATGAAAGTAAAGCAAAACTAAAATCGGTTTAATATATCAAATGAAATATAGTAGATAACATAAATGAACTTGGCAATATATTAAGTGGGTGCTCTTAAAACGAAAACATCACAGATTACGAGTGGGTTATGTTTTTTTGTCTGACAATCGGATTCTGTTACAAAACTAATTGGGGAATACACTGAAAACAAGTCATTATGCGATTAAAAGCAAGGTTGATTATTTTCTGTTGGTTTATTTTCGTCAATTTTTTACGTTAAACGTAAAAAACATTAACTGGATTACTATGAAAATAACAACATTAGAAAATAGCTTCGATAGTAGGAATTCTTGGCAAAAGTATCCATTCTTTTCATACAAAATAAACGTTGAGTTAGTATTGAGTCAACTGTTTTGTCAACACATAAGACATCAATAATTCTGTAGTGAATGAGACATAAAGTGTATACAAAAAGATCCGATTAATTATAAAATACATATTTTTTTGGTCATATCTTTTATCAATAGAATAACGAATTCAAAGATTAATGTATTGAATATAATATCATTTGTTTGATTCATATATCGATAACTTTTCATAACATTATAAACAGATGTTTGTGTATAAGAAGAATATTTAATCAAAATTGATTTGTTCCGGCTTATTACTCAGTGATCTTGTACAGTCAGGTGTGGTTGTTAACCGCTCTCTGCTGTCTCATACCTGGAATCAAATATAGAATTGAATCAAGTTAATTTTTTAATTGAGTAAAGTTTGAGTCTCTTAAGAATAATCTTGTATTTAATCAATTGGTTTGACATTCGAACAACTTTTGTAATGGATTACAAACCGGTGATAATTTGTCGTGAAATGAACTTGAACACAGCAAACCATGCTTCACTCATTTCCCTATTGAAACGCTCTCCCAGTGCTTGTTTCAGACCGAAACGCAACGAATCCCAGAGTTTCTGAAAGTATAGAATCAAAACAAAACAAAAACTAATCAATTGATATATCGCTGACAATAGACTTGTGACAAATTTTCAGGTGATTCTGATTAATAGCAGATCTCTCTTTTGGTCGATATCTTCGATCAAAAGCCTTTGAAATTGAGAACAGAATAAGTACTGTCTCTGAGACTTATATTTTGCAATTTTACTGAACAGAAAAATATCGACAAAAAAGAGTGAAAACATATTTTTGAAACTATTGGACGAAATATTAATTAAATGTTAAAAATAATTTGATGAGTCTTTTGACGAAAACCAGTTAATAATTAATCGGCTTTTCGTCTAAAAATTTTCTTCGCCAGCAATGAATCGATTATAATAAGTATCCTTTCCTTCATATGACTGTATTTAAAGAGTAATTATGATCGATGTCGTGACTGTGCCCTAAATTAAGGTCCAAATTGATTGACAGATAACTGATGGATAGACTCCATTTCCACTTCAAATAACTCATATAAATCATCATTAGATGAGAAAAATAGACATAAAGAGTGTAGCCTTTTGTGTCTCTAATCCCTGAATTAATAAAGAGATTATGTTATGAAATGAATTAAGTTTTATACGAAAAGAGATGAAAATAAAAATTTCAGATCAGAATTAAGTGCTCTTTTCACAAATCGAGAGAAATGTAGCGAAAGTTTTTGAGCCTTTACTCGATTTGACGTTTTTATGGAGAACTAAATGTTAAAATACAATAAAATTGGTGTTTAAGAGCTCAGCCTCATCGAGAACAGCACTTGATTTTATATAAAGGCCTTATATAAGTAAAATAATTAAGCGGATAATTATGCAGTTTTTCTCCACAACCACTTCATTCTGTTGTGAAGGTTGTTGCATATGTTGTGCACTAATCCTGAGCTCTATTTTTCTCAACAATACTATCATTTGTGCGGTAATACAATATTCAAATACAAAATATTCTCTCGAATTGTAACAGAATTTTAAATTTTATTAATTTCTTTTCATTTGGTTTATGTTTTTCTAGGAGTAAATGAACTCATTATTCAAATTCAAATTTTATTTACCATCAAAAATATAAAGATGATTGACCTTTATCATTAGCTAACTCATTATCTAATTTATTCATAGAAACTTTGCGTAAAAATGATATAGATCATAGTTAATAGCCATTAATCTTTGCTTTATCGTCCGATTCCATGAATTCCTTATTTGTTCAAGCAAATTTACCTTGATGATTGGAAGACATAAATTAATTACGATATAACGTTAAATTAGATTGCTCCTACGACTTGTTTCTTACTACATCAAAGGAAACCATCTGAAAATGGAATAACTATTTTAAGGAATCGCTTTATTTTATTATGAAAACATATCGATTGGATTTCCTAGAAACTTGAATTTGTTGCAAAACATCTATTCTCTTATTCTGATTGGCTTTAAAAAGATAAAAATTCAGATCAGAAAAAAAAATTATTCGATTTACCAAAGAAAATGAAATTCTGATCTTTTTATCCGACGAATGATAAAAAAAGGTTATCATTTGATTCTTTCAAAACATGGTTTTACTAAAAGTAAAGTCTTCTGAGCTATGCTTACTCATCTTATATATTAACCTGGTCATGTTCATTCAGCTGCTTAATTCAAGGTTGTTGAAAATGTTAAATTTACCAATGTAATCTGATTGAATGTTCATAGATGAACAAACACGAAGTTTAAAAATAGACACTATCGTGCAAAGTTAACATGCAAATTCTAGTTGGCTCACGTCAAACATATCCTCCTGGACCTGGTACCTAGCATGTTTTCTGCCCAAATCATTAAGTATAAGAGATAAGACCCGAGAGTCGTCCAGATTATCGATGGCCGCCTCCAAGCCCTGCATAACAAGATTGGCGTGTCTTTGAAGTCCATCCAAATCCCAGTCATACTTCCCGTCCTCCCGGAGTGTCATAAACTTTTTGAACATTTTCGACAGCTCTGGATATTGTGTCAGTAATCTATGAATTAAATAAATTTTGGGTTTAGTTTCACATCGTTTTTAAAATTAATCGATTTTTCGAAAGTCATTCAAAACTAGAATTGAATTCAAAAAATATGATTTCTTTTTGAAATATGAATTTGATTTTCAATTTAAATGTAATCCAAAATAAAATAAAAGTGTATTTTTAGATGAATTCGTTTTTCCGTTCATTTATTTTCCGATTCAATTGAAACGTTTGAATAGATTTTTGAAAGATTTTAATCTATTGATTCAAAATGGAAACGATTCCGAGATTTTTCTGAACAGAATATATTTATTTGCAATTCTTTGAGTCTTCAAAACCACAACATTTTTCGCCCAAAGACTTTCAATTATAATAATGTGAGCGAAAAAAGTTGAACATATTTTTGTCAAAATATTATATATTTTCGTCAAAATTGTTGAAAAGTGACAAAAAATAGCCAAAAGGTATAAAATTATAAATAATATATAGAAATAAATGTTAAGAAAATTAGCTCAAAACACATGTTTTCATTTGATAACAAGATTTAGAATAATTTCAAAACTAATTAAAACAATTTTTTAACATTTGATAAAACATTTGAATATACTATTTGTCTATTGAATCGAAAACAAAAGATTTTCAGACTATTCATAGAATTCATATCTCAAACAGAATTTCAATTTTGAATAACTCTTTTGAATATTAAATTTATTGTAATTCAAAACAACATTAGATTCAATGCTTTTGAATATGTATTGAAATAACCGCAAGATTTATGAAAATGATTTCTCTTTCGACAAACGATTCGTCTCTAATATTTGTTTTGAGTCATAGATTTGTATTTACTTTCTATTAATAACGAAATTTCAATTCTATTCAGTGCTATAACGAAATCAAATAAATAGAGAGATGTGTCACAAGTCTGAGAGATCTGTCCGAATAAATTTTTGTTTCAATTCTGTTAGTTTATTTTACTGATCAAGGTGTTGCTTGCGCTCAATTATACTAACATCTCTTCTCACCTAAAAAGGTTCTATGCCTTTGACGTTACCAAGGTAACTCTTCCTAGGTGAAAAGTTTTCAACTGTCAATTTATAGTTGTTTTATTCTGAAATTAAGATATTTTTGATAACATTTCTTAAAGTTTGAGTCAATTGTCAACTTATAGTTGTTTTATTCTGGAATTAAGATATTTTTCCTGAACTTTACATAATTTTTACCACAAATCCCAATGTTCCTGGTAATAATTCATTGAGTTGTAGGAAAATAATAAACCTTTCAACTATTTCATAAATTTTCAACACTTTTGATAAACAATTCGTAAAATTACAGAAAAATAGACGACTTTTCCATAATTTAGTTAATTTTCAATCATTTTTAAGTTAATTCAATAAAAATAATAAAACTACAAATAAAGCATTTATTCCATTTATTATCAACGACTTTAGGTAAATTGTATGAAATTCAATCAAAACCTTAAAAATTCCTTAACATTTCATTAAGTCCTTGCATGAGAGTCTAATTAATTAATTGAATCAATTGATATCATTATTAATAATAATCAAAATTTCATAACATGAGCTTTAAATGCTTTAAAATTTACCGTGACTCAATTTCATCTAACTTTTTCCTCTATAAATCAACTAATTCATAACATAAGTCACAATTATACAGCTTTGAGTTTTAATGTGACAATATTTTATTTGTATGATGGAAGAAATCTTTGTTTGAATTGAAATTATGATAATTCTAAAGTAATTTCAATATTATGTGCTTTCAATAGAAAGCAGACATGAACATGGTCGGCCGGCTCAGGGGGAAATTTTGCTTCGATCTTAGCGAGTAACTTGCAGAATTTTGATCGTCAAGGGGGAAGTGCTTCCACCCCCTTGGTCAGCTCACTATTCCAATTGATCGAGTGTCGTGAGTGTGGGGGGGGGGGGGGTTGTAACGAAAATATATGCTATTATTTAATTCTTTACTAAGATTTCAAATAAAAAGTACAGAAAATTGTGTTTTAATTGAAAAAACACCAAAAAATTAATTGATTTTGTTGTTTAACTAGAACTATAACTATTGTTATCTTGATTAAGGCAAACATCACGATAATTATTGATAAGAGTTTATTAACAGAAATTTGTTTTAATTGAAAAATAAAAGTTTCAAACTTCTTACAATAAAATACAATTGTACCTATCACATTTTAACAATAACATGATTTTGTACCTTGTTACCTTTCTTATTAGGGTAAATTGTTTAAATAAAATATCAAAAAAATTGACCTCTGATTTGATGATTTAATAGAAATTTGATCCGGATTTTCAAAATACCTTTACTAACAAATCAAATATGTTTTTCAATTCAATGGAAATGGTATTGAGTTTACACTAAACTTAAAATTCTTAACAAAAACTTTAGTGAAAAACATAAAAAAGTTGTTTAAAAAAATCATTTGATTATAGAAATTTAAAGTTACAAGATAACAGTTTATGCACACCCCCTTTCTCGCCCTTATTGGTTACAATAGTTTTATCCATTTTAATAAATAAAACAGTGAAAGCAATAGCACTGCACCAAAAAATTCAAATACAAAACATAAGTTTCCATTGAATTCATGAAAAACAAAAAATTACTTATAATTAGAAACAAATTTTAATGACTGAATAGAAATAATAGGCCTTCCCTTTGACTTATTCCTTGGGCTTAGAAGAGTCGGAGGCGGTGCCGGCCTTAACCAATGTCTTCCTGGTCAGTGTGCTCTTGGACATCTGAATGGTTTTCACTCCGTGTACGACCTCTTGTTTCTGATAGACGTAGACCGGCACCGGGCGATCGACGTAGACATTCTTGACCACTTCCTTGACAACATGAACTTGCTTGATTACTATTTATGGCTGGAGAACTAACACCTTGATCTATATTTTCATAGGGGACTTTCACTAATTGTTCTGGATATGGCTGAGGGACAGGAACTTTGTCTTCATAGGGTTAGAGTACGATCTTTTTGATGGGTAGGGCTGGTCTACCGGCACCTTCACTGCGTATGGCTGAGAGACGGGTACTTTGAACTGACGGACAACATCTCGGACGGCGTTCTTCACGAGAGAACGGCATAGGGTTCGGGATAAAAAGAGAGTGGGCGTGGGGGGGGGGGGGTTATTGGTCTACCTCTTTTGATATTAAGTTCTAGAATAGTCCCAATTAGTCCTAAACCAAACAGACCTGTGCTCTCATTAAGTCTTTGAAAACGCAATTTTATTAGTGAATATGAGTGGAGTCTAAACATTCAATACCTTTCCTCAAAACATTTATTTTACCCTTTTTTACAAAATGATAATAAAATAATTGAACTTTTTTTTATCAAAAATTACTTTTATTCAAAACCTTTAACTTTATTATTGAAAAAATCAACAAAAAATAAGTAAAACAAAAAATTTTCAGAAGAATTCAAATTTTTATTTCAAATTAAGTTAAAGTAATTATTACAATGATTAGTTTGAAACAAAATTTAATCAGAGCTCCTATTTTCCCTGCACCTGATATGGAGAATAACAAAGTGGCGATGCAGTTCCGCATAACAGACCAGGGCAGCAAGGTTGTGAATTTGGATTTAGGGGTCCGGGGTTGCAATTTTGGGCATAGGATTGACAACCCGGCACCGTAGCAGCACAAAGATTGGCGTAAGGAAAGCAATAAGTAGAGCAGCATTGACTATTAGAAGTGCATTGGGCGCCCAAAGGAAGGAGCCCACCACAATCTTGAGCCTCCGCCACATCGATGACCCCGACTGCCATCCAAACCGTAACCACAATAACCAGAGCCAAAGAGAACTTCATCTGATTTGAGACAAAAAAACAAAAATTAATTAATTATTTACTTAAGAAAAAAAGTCCTACTTTTGCTTTTGTTTGAGATTTCAATGCTTTTGATTTCAATTTTGGTTTTTTTTTCTCAGAAAAATTGCGGTTTATATACCTTAAGTCCAGATGTTTTACTCACAGAATAAAATTCAATTTTTAAGTTAAACAAGCATTTTCTAAATACTTAAAAGCTATGACAATAACACCAATAAAAGATTTGATATATAAAAGAAATCTTGGTTAAATTTAAATGATGAAATTGAAATGATTCTTGAGTGGTTTCAATAAATGTACCAGTTGATAGCCACACATTCTCTAAAAGATGGAATTCGACTCAATTGAGACTTGAACTTCCTATGATTTCAAGCTCTAGTTCATTTCTATTGGAAATTTATTACTTATTTAATGGAATCATATAATAGTAACCCTTTTAAAAATTTATATTCTTTAATAGTCCCAGATGAAAATTGGTTGTCATTAAGGGGGGGGGGGGTCATAAACAAAATATATGTTATTTAAAAATCGTTATTCTCGTCAAAAACTTCAATTTAATTCTTAATTAGTTTTCAATAATTTCATTTTTAACCCCAAAATCATTAGAAAATAAAAACTGCAACTATTGTTATCTTGATTGAGACTAAAACAATGGTTAACTGAATAAGTGTTTATTAGAAGAAATATTTGATAAGGTGAAAAGTACAAGTTTTAAAACTTCACCCCGCAAAATACAATTGTACCTAGAGCATGACATTTGTATCTTGGTACCTTTCTTAATATTGTTAAAAATATTGCTATTGTTTTAAAAATATTCAATAATTGTTTGCCTCTGATTTGATAGTTGAGAAAGAACGAAACAGTTTAAGGCCTCAATCGCCCCTTGTTAATTTAGACAAAGTCGCAACCCAAATATCGAATCTAGATAGAATAAGGTACCTTAGGTCGAA
>JAQIXV010000340.1:0-45091 GCA_034700625.1 Tectocepheus velatus | reverse complement strand
TGTCATTTGAATTAGCAGGTGTCAATAATCAGGGGACTTTGAAATCTCATTGCTTTTCTATTAAAGGGGAGCTACATTATTTATTATGTTAAAAAACAGTGTCCAGCTCCTAAGGGATAAACCAAATATATGTTACGTTAATAATATGTTTCAACATAACTGTTGAATAATGTCCTCAAACATTAGATTGAAAGTTTAAATTTTAAAAGAGATTAGATCTATCGAAATAAATATAATCGGGATTTTCTCCGTCAACATTGCAGTCACTTTGCGCAATATCAAAAGCGCGATAAAAACATTGTATTTTCAAATATATTGAATTTCAAATGAGCATTCTGCAAATTATAGTATTATAATAGTTAGAGTAAAAATTATTTTTGGAATTTCAAATATAATCAGCCTTTAATATTTTGAACTTGCCTAGTTTTTAAAAAAAAAGTTATAATAATTATTTATTATTACATATCATCAAAAGATGATAACATTAATCAATTTTTAAATCTAATTAACTATAGAATTGAAATAAAGAAAGTATTCAATACTTATACTTCTGTTGATCCCATTCTTATGTTTTCGAAGATCAAAATTTTTGTCGTTTTCAGAAAGTTTTGATTCAAACTCTTTGGACGGAATCGTAATTCTGACCCAAACTGCAGACATTATTTCAGAAGATCTCGATTACTGTAAAACAGAATCAAATGAATCTTTTTTGGGATGAATTACATTCTCATTAATGAATTGCCTATTAAATGATAATAAGGATTAAAATGCAATTATTATGAGTTTTAAAGACTATGTTATCGAAGAAGTCATTAGTAACGTTAGAAATAGGGATTACGTGAGTCCTACGGTCGGAAAGTAACTCAATATAAGAGTATTTGTCAGTGACTGACAACTAATTCAGATAATACTCAAAATTATCTATTAATTTGAGTTCCTGTCAATGGAATAGTCTATTGTCTGTGACTTTCCTTTGCAAATAGAAATTCACTTAATCTTGAATTTTTTGAATTCCATTTCAGGAAAATAGTGTAATAAAAATTGTTTTCAGAATATTTTGTCTAAGATTTCATTCCTTTTATCAAAAGATTTTCAACCATACCATATATTTCACTTTAAACATTTACTGTGAATTATCTAGGGCATTCTTTCCTTGCCTATATGAAAGTGTTATCGATTTATTGAGATTTTTAATCAAAAACATTTCTTTCGACTCTATTTGTTCCGATTCTTTGTTGTTATCAAATATTTTCTGAAAACAATATCTAAAAGAACTCACCTCTCAGTACAGCTTCAGTACAACTGTTCCAATGATTTATTAGTATAGAGTCTATCAGAAAATTCCCATACAATTAGATGTTCTGCACTTCAGAAGAAGCGATTAAACTGAAGTCAAATCAAAGGATTTAAGGCTTGAAATAAACATTGAATTACTTGAAACAAACCAATCAAAACAATTCTTGTGATTATTTAAGAAAAACAAATCAATTGTATTAATGTGTTATCAGAAAGAGTCTGATTCCATATGTGTTGAAATGAACGCACGAATTGATTTTCATTAGTTATCATTAGATATCTGATCGTTTAATTGACTAAAAGTTTGGAACTGTTGTCTCACATCTCTTCATATTTGAACAGACATTTCAAGTGCTTTATTCCAATTTATTATTTGAAATTTTTAGGTTAATTTATTTCCAATTATTTACGACATTTCATTATGAAGTCGTGTTATTTCAGCACAAATACAATATTTCACAAAAATTATTACAATTCAAAAAATTTTAAGAAATTAATCGTCATTTAAATCCGGTCTCGATTTCGGAACTTATTTTAGATTTTTTGAAGAGTCATTCAAATTGAAACTCTTCTGAAAAAGTTTTTCGACTTATTTTTATTTGATCTCAATTTTTGATTAGAAAGAGAAATGATAATCAAAATTAGTTATAAGTTGTGGCACAAGAGTTGACTAATAATATTATTGTCGTTTAAATTGTTATCAAATTTGAAAAGTGGTTATGAAATACATAAATCGTATTTATATCAGAAAATATTATAATATATGATAACAATTAACAATACATTTGTCAAACAATTGATGAGTAATTTATTCTATCGATTTCTGTCATAGATTTCGATGTTTCAATTTTGGCTTTAAAACAAATCAATCAATTAGATAAGCGAAACATGTGCTTGACAATTTTCTAACTGTTGAAAACCCCCAGGGGTCTTCTAAGTCATTACAGTTATCTTTAATTTGAAGAATTCCTTATAAATTATTATTTGAGCTGAACCTGGATTATGCATTTCAAAGATGACATTTTTGTTATAAAAGAATTTCAAATAAAACCAATAGTTTTCATATCTATTGAAATAATACTGAAATCAGTTGTAAATAATTTCTATCAGAAATTGGATTCAAATCCGGAATTTAATGACAAAATATAAAACCCTTTTTCTGTTTTGAATAGAGTTTAGTATTGTTTTGAAGATTTTGACCAAAAAATGAAAGTTTTTATTATTGTCTCTCTTTTGATATTAAAAGTGCTTTCAATAGACTTAAGTGAATGCGGAATAAGTTCTGTTCATAATTTTGGGAACCGTATTGTTGGTGGTCGGGAGGCTCTTAAGGGCGAATTTCCTTGGATGGTGTCAATACAGATGTGGCACTTTGATGATTATGGTGGATCGTGGTACCATCAATGCGGAGGATCTATTTTGAACAAGCAATGGATTTTGACTGCAGCCCATTGTTTAAATCAGTTGTTTACAGCTCTTTGTTTAACTCAATATTAATTATTTATTTTCAGTTTAGACAAAGAGTTAGATTTAGAATCTATACGAGTGGTGGTCGGTGCCCATCATTTGCCATTCCATGGAGACATTCATTTTAAAGAATCTGTTGAATATTCAGTGAGGTGGTGGGATATTTATCCCTTATATGATTCCCATTTAAAACAACCTAAGGATGACATCGCTCTCATCAGAATCAATGGGGAATTCAAATCGGATGGAATGGTTAATAATATTTGTCTACCAAAAGAAGATTACACTATGAGTACAACTAGTTCAGTTACTGTCATTGGTTGGGGACATATCGAACATTTGGGCGATCCATCTCCAGTACTGTTGGCCGTCAATCTCGAAGTCATCCCAAATAATAAATGTCGCAAAAAAATAGCAAACATTGGAAGTTCTGTATTCTGTGCCGGATCTTATGGAAAAGACTCGTGTCAGGTATGGGCCATACCTTATCGCACATAACATATGCTTTTTCTATTCGTCTCAACTTTTTGTTTGATTTGAAGGGAGATTCTGGTGGACCCGCCATACAAATGGTAGGCGACAGAGCTTTTGTCGTTGGAATCGTTAGTTATGGCAATGTTTGCGGTTCCGGTAAAATTCCTGCCATTTATACAGAAGTCTCCAAATATCACCAATGGATTCAAGATATTATCGATTATCATATGATATCTGAGAATCACTGATATCTCTATTTAATAAAATTTAATTTTATATTGAATTCATGGATTGAAAATGGGCAAAGTTGAGCATGGTCATTGATTTGGTCAATCACACTCTTTACCTATATTTCAATTCAAACTTATGATCAATGAGTGGAACGAAGAGAAATATATCACAATTTTTTATTTAATATTACAATAAATTAGTCCAAAAATGTTATTAAATAATTATTTTAATGAAAAATCTAAAAAATTAATAATAAATAACATTAAAAACTAATCCCTAATAGACTTAAATATAAATCAATTGAATAAATTGCAAAATATATCTAATCTCGAAACAGATTAAACCCTGACTGGGAGTATATGTCCCTCACTATTGAACACATAATTGTCCAACAATTTGGTGACAATCTGTTTGTCGTCACAGAAAAGTAAATAAAGATATTTAAGAGTTTCTGCGAACCAAAACGATTCCATCATATCTTTTGGCCGAACGTTATCAGGATTTCTCACGTCATCGATGGATGTATATCCTCCGGATGGCACTCGAGTGTACTTTTCGAATGCTTTGAATATCTGTATAAATGAAAAACTCAATCAAATGTCTAATGAGGGCCTAATGTAGGCCTACTGTCAAGCCCTACCTGCCAGCCCCAAGTCCTATATATTTGTTTTCCTGTGATGTGGTATAAGTAGAACAAAGACTCAACGAATTCCGGTCGCAAAAGATTGTGAGCGTCTGCGGGTCTTATCTGAAGTTCGTCGTCATTCCCGGTCTCATCGAAATATGCAATTTCTGGTGAGAGTCCAGTCTTTGTCAGGTTATACATGAAATTACAGGTTCGGCCCAACTTCTCGGCCAATACCAAGTGCTCATTGAATGGCGAATCGTCACTAACGGAATGGCCTCTGATTTTTGGCGATTTAAGCACTTCGTGATAATATCCGAGAGCCAGAGTTCCCGACAGAAAACACACCAAATGATCCATTTTTGGGTGAATATCACTATAACTGGCGCTTCGAAGTATTTCACCGATAAATGTCAGTTTCAGAGGACCTTTTGTTGTCCGGACCAATCGTTTCTGCATCTCATCCATAGATTTAATGTAATCTTCTTTAAGCCATTGAATACCAGTTTGAAGATATTGTTTGAGAAGGTATTCATAATAGGAGTCCCCTCTGGCGCCGAATGTTATCGTTCCTCTACTAAACTGACCCGTATATGGGTTTATAAACATCGGAAGCAAATACTTTCCGCTCTGAAGAGTCAGGTTATGAATGTGTTCTGACGTACGGAACGATAGTTTCTGTCGAATCAAATCATTTTAAAGTTTATCTCAAATAAGGCTCAGATTCGATGAAAACCTCATATCTATTAATTCCCGTCAAATAAGTTAAGTCTCTGAACTCCAACTGAACGGTTGATACTTCAGAAAGGGATGAGTCGGGCGACCAGTTCGGTGTCTTCGCTGTCTTTGTACGCAGATTAACGTCACTGAAAGGCACCAAATGTTTTGGAGTATCGAAGCAATGGATAAGCCTTTCGCCCAAATCTGCTGCTCTTATAAGGATTGTCGGCTCACTTGTCAAGTGATAGGCAGACAATAGTCCCGCTTAAGAGGTCAACAAATGATACATTAGATCAAATTGAGTGCAATTATGAGTGAATTCTTACCCAAAGCTCTTATAGTCATTTCAAAACAATTGACTTCTTTATAGATATCAAAACGTAAGTCATTTTTAATCCAATTGAGAGCGTAATTGAATTCTAAACGATTCGGATTCAAATCAAAGTTAAATATTATGGTAAATGACGTCAATTGGTTTAGTCACACCTTCTTCGAGACCCATCATTATAAGAGTGTCCAAAGAGTCCAAAATAGTGAGTCCGACACTAAACCAGTTGTGTTTTGTTTTGGAGATGGGTCTGAGATGGTCGGCACCCCATGAGTACGTCTTATAGGCCTCCCACGAGTGACGCATTGCCTCAACGATTGCTTTCTGTTCATCGCTTTGATGTCTTTCCGCCGATTCCTTGAATATATTTAGAGATAAGCTATCGATGGTTCCCATCATTCGCTGACCACTTGTTGTCCATTCTTTTGGATCTATTCTGTGATTATTATCGTTATTATTGATGTCATTATTGGCAGTAATTTTTTGAATCAATGGTTTAATTATCTGTTCATTTGGTCTATTGATTGTGTCATCAGATGATATCAAATGAAGACTTTTTAGTGGTTTTTCATTTAATTCTACTAACGATTCATTTTTTGGTAAATATAAGACAACGATAAAAAATATGGCGACTATTAAACCAATTGTCAGATAAAGTCTCGCAATTCTTGGCATTGATTTCCATTTCTGAACAAAATTTTAATTAAAAAAAATTATTAATATTTTCAAAGATTTAAAAATTGATGAAATGGTTTACTCTTCTGATGCAAGTAGTGGTGGGACTCTTTTGGTGACCTCTTAACAGTTGCCCGCTTTCAACGTCTAAATGCATTGTACTTTAATTTGAGCCGATTTTCAATAAATTAATTCAATTGAAAATCAAAACAAATATTTAATTTTATTCACATTTTTATATCAATTGATGTCTAAAATTGACTCAATTTTGAGAAAACCAATCCATTAAAGGATTGATTCACATATAATATGCGCCCAAAACGTGTATTGAATGACGAAAATTATTTTATTGATAAAAATCAAATACAGCTTAACTAGAATTATACAACAATATAATTATAACCTTGATCATTTATCAATCACCATATGTTTAAAAGTGATAAATCAATTTAAGACCAATTAAGTGACACTTGTTTTTAATTTTTGTTTTAATTCAATGAGTTTTTGCTGAATAAAGAATTGAAGACTTATGTGATTATAGACAGAGTTTTATTGTATTAATAAATATTCGCCAAAAGGAGGCGTTTTTTAATCGAATAGTTTCTCAGTTTTTTCAATCGATTGAAGACTTCACTCAAAAACTGTTTTATTCGCTGTTTGTCCACAAATTAGTCACTAATTGATTGAAAATTAATTATTTTAATTGAATTTTAGAGTCATATCATCCGAATTGTGAGAGAAGAGGACTGACATAGAGATGGTAGTCGTCGTAGAAGTGGAGTATTGCGGGTCTTGAGGTTATCTCCGACAGTATAAAGAGTTGGCGGCAGTCGTCAAACAGTTGGTACCGGATGTCGACATCAGAGGCTTTGCCGGACGTCGAACCAGTTTTGAAGTTAAAATAAACGGACAATTGGTTTACTCTAAGTTAGAGACGGGACGGTTCCCCGAATATAAAGCCATCGCAAAAATGGTGTCCGACGCCAACCAAAAGCCAAATGAGGGCTCAAATTAAATGCCATTCAAAACTAAATTGTCTTAATTTATGAGTCATTTGATGTTATTATTGATTATTGTCTCAAATGATAGTCTAATGTCTAAACTCAAATGAATTAGACTTGAAGTCAGACCTAATCGTAATAACCATTGATTTTAAGCAATAATTTTTCAATTGTTTTACTAAACTATTGTTTATTCTCTTTAAATGAGAGTTAATCTAAATTTTATTTTAAGTTTTTATTTGTTTTTCATAACTTTTAACTGAGTTTTAAATTAAATGAATTGAAAATTAAAAGTTTTGATTGAATTGAGTCTTATTTGGTGTCGTTTATTGAGATTATAAATTGTGGTCTCATCTCATATATCAACGAAACTATAGTCCCTATCAGTCAGTCCTCAATAATGACTCTTTTGTTTTATTAATATTTATCGCAATTATTATAATTATTTTTGACCCAAATTAAAATGCACTGAAATATAGCCAACAGATGGCTATATATCTGAGTTGAGTGAAGGCACTGAAGGGCCTCCTATTGGAAGCAAAGGCTTATATCAATTGAATGACAAAACTTTTGTCATATTTTGAACGTAAAGCCATTCAATGTTATTGAGAGTTCAATTTCAAACTCATTATTATTTATCAAAATTATTATTCAAAAGATTTGATTTGAAATAATGCCAAAGAGGAAGAGAGAGGACAGCCATCAAGAGTCCACGGATAGGGTCAAAGTGGAGGTCAAATATCAAAAGGGATGACAATATCGCAAAAAATACGGAGAGTTTGAGAAAGCGGTGAAACAATCGGTGACTGACGTTGACATTAATTTCACGAATGGACCCAAAAAGAGCTTTGAAGTCAAAATCAATGAACTTTTGGTTCACTCAAAGGTAGAGACGGGACGGTTCCCGGACTTCAAACAAATGGTCGAACTCGTGGTCAACGCTTCTCAACAGAAACACAAAAAATAAAATTTGGGAAACATTTTGTCATTAAGTTTAAGTCTTTAATGATTGTCTAATATCTAAACCAAATTGATTTAGACCTGATGTCAGACTTCAATCTTATTTCCATTTGATGTCAAATAATTATTTCGAATATTTTTATTAAAACTTATTTTGTTTTAAAATAATTGATTTGAATTGAAAAAGAAAAGAGTGTTTGTTTGCCATCAGAGGAGATGATCGCATTGACAACTTCCCACACCATTAGACGGTTCTACTCTTAGCCCTCGTTTTTGCCTTTAAATGTCAATCGATTTAAAATAAGTTTGATTTAAGTTATGGAAGTAGTCATACATAAGACAGTGTTGTCTATTAAATCGTCTGATGGCAGTCCACGAGCTCTTCATATTGCGGGAACTCCAGAGCCTCTCAGCGACGGCAATGGCTCGCGGCCTACAAATTGGTTCAATAGATTTTATAATAATAATAAATAATTACAAACCAAGTTCTCCCTATGATGTTGGAGGCGTCCACCCATTCCCCTAAACAGACAAAACAATCATTTGCTGTATTAATGATGGATTGATAGTTACCCCACATCGTTGCCTCTCCCCCTATAACTAATTGGTTCTGTTGTTGTGTGCCATTGAAGGAGAGGGGTTCGCAATTATAGTACTTATGCCAATCGGAACCATAAGATATCTTATTGAGATACCAACACGAAGACACTATTGATTGATACCCTTTTGAGGTGATATTGAAGAGTGAGTTTTGCCAATTGTCGGACTTCCAGACGTGAATAATTGTGTCCGATTGGATCCGCGCCTTATTGTCGAATACTTCCTGCCATACGATACAACTCTTATTCAGATCTTTGACAATATCTATGACTTTCTGTATATAATATTCTTCGAGTCTAATAAACGGTTCGTTTGTCTTCTTTCCGATAGTTTGTGACTTTTTGATCAATTTTTGTTGTCTCAAGAATTCAATAACTCGAGGGTTGGATCGCCAGCACTCATAATCCACTTCATCGCCCCCTAAATGAAAGTATTGTTCCGGAAATCTTTGGACAACTTCTGTAAACAACGTTTTAATAAACTGAAACGTTGTTTCCTTCGTTGGATCAATTGGTCCGAAATGACCGTTTGGTTTGTCCCCCGTATAGCATGGGGTCAATAGTCCTGGTTGTCCCTTACCCCAGGCCTGTGTGTGACCCGGAGTATCGAATTCTACCAAAACTCTTATTCCTCTCTCTTTTGCGTATTCGATGATATGATTAATATCTTCAGAAGAATAGATGTGTGTCTTTGAATTGTAGGCTCCTTTGAGGCTCAGGTCAGGGAAAACTTGACTGACATAAGGGAAGGACTGGTCGTCGACTATATGCCAGTGAAATACATTCATTTTATTGAAAGCCATGGCATCTAAACTTTGTTCGAGTCTTTTGATTGGAATGAAGTGACGGGAAGTGTCGACAAGAAGTCCCCTGAATTTGAAACGAGGAAAGTCTTCAATGTTTGTCGAATTGACAATGAATTGGTTGAGTCCTATGTTTTCTATCAGTTGTGATAACGTTTCGATCGCACGAATGGCTCCCCAAACAGTTTGAGCAAAGATTTCAGACTTTTGTTGATTTATACGAATCGTATAAAATTCATTGATATCTGGGTGAGGCTCAGATTCACATTCCTGGCTCATTCTAATCGTTATATTAGACAGTTGACCAAGGTAATTTACTTCCACTTTTAAATTCCTTTTTCGATCAAATAATGTTTGATATCCGGTCGGACTGTCGCTAATGAGAGAACAGTCTTCGAGGAACAGAATTTTGTAATACCTTTCAATCGTTTTGTCCAATAAATCGCATTTTCCTTTGATTTTCAGCACAAATCTGAATGTCTTCGGATCTATTGAGAAGAATGTCTCTTCTGTTGAGAATATTTGAGGTTTTGGCCAAACATTGTCTCCAATCGAAAAATTGCTGTTTTTCTGAAATAAGTTTCAATTAATTTTGATTTCGATTAAAACAAATTTAATAATTACTTGATTTCTGAATGTCGTGTATTTTTTCTGATCTTTTTTGGTGAGAACCGGATCAACTAAAATAACGCCTAAAATCAATGCTATTATGAGAAAAAATTTCATCTTCTCTTTTGTCTGTAGTTTTCACTAATGAACTGATGAATTGACTTTTCAAAGTAAAGTCAAATTGTTGGTGACTTTGAGGCAAACATTCAAAGTGAACTTGGCAACCGCAAGGTCTAACGAACAATGACTTTATGCCCGCATTTGAGTCAATTGAAAGTCATTTGAATGACAGAATTCATTTCTTTATGTGAAAGTCCAGATCAATCAGATTTGAAGGTAATTTTTAAAACCATATCTAAAAATCTGATTCAATATTCCTGTAATTTATTTGCTCTGACTTTAATCACGTCTCAAATCGTATGTCAACAGAATTTTTAATTTAATTTTTGATAAAAGAATTCAAAGAAAAAATTATTCGTTTAAAAGTTTAAATGATTTGCATTTTATTCTGATATTATTTTTTGCGGAAATCTTTTGAAATAATATGAAAACTAATGATTCGACTGACAATTGCTTGAAGTTTAAAGAATTATAATTTGAGAAAAACCTGTCCATTGCCTAAAAGCTTAAGCATTCGGCAATTGTTTCATTGAATATTTTTTTATAATTTTAATTATTTTACTCAAAGTATTTAACATCATTTAAGAAGTACTTCAAATATGAGAATTTTGTGTCAAATCTATCGTTAATTTTGATTTATATTTGAGAGACAACTCTTTTTTTTAATCATAAGATTCAAATCAAAATTCAAAACCAAAACTGTAGCCAACCTTTCAATCAAATTATTAAAGAATTTATTTTATGTGAAAAATTCAAATCAGAAATATTTATGTCTCAAAATTTTATGGGAAAATTGTTTAACAATTAATAAACTGAATTATTTGATGAACTCAAATGGCATAATCGCATTGACAAAATCCGGGTCCATTTGCGGGCTCTACGACAAGACCTCTTTGTTGCCTAAATATAATCAAAATTTTGCTAAATTTGAGTCAAATTAAAACAAGGCATACATTAGGCAGTGCTGGCGATTGAATCTATTGTTTGCATCTTTAGGTGTATTCAATTCTTTTGAACTCCAAAGTCTTTCGGCCACTGCTATAGCTCTGGGCCTAACATTCATTTAGTGAACAAAAAGTTATCAAAATTATTGCAAATTTGAGTGTTTGACTGACCAAGTTCTACTCATTAAATTGGTGCCGTCCACCCACTCTCCTGTTATTAAAGTTTACATTAACAATATATTTATTTTTTAGCGAAATGACTGATTACCCCACATACAGGCCTCCCCTCCGATGACGAGATTATTCTGTTGTTGTGTTCCTCCAAAGTCTTGTGGATCGCAAGTGTAGTATTGGCCCCAATCGGTGCCATAGGATATATAGTTGAGGTACCAACACGAGGATAGAAGTGTTTTAAACCCTTTGGCTGTAATATTGAACATCTCTTGAGGCCACCCTCCCTTCCAAACGTGTACTATCGTATCGGGTTTGATATCAACCCCATTGTCAAACACCTCCTGCCATATGATATAACTCTTGTTGAGTGTCTTAACGATGTCCAACACTTTTTGGATATAAATTTGTTCCACTTTTTCATAAGTAGTGATATTACGAGAAGCCATATATTTGCGAATATCAGGATTAGAGGCCCAACACTGGAAGTCCACTTCATCTCCGCCTAAATGAAAATATTGGTCCGGAAAGAGGTTCACAACTTCGGTGAACAAAGTTTTAATGAATTGATAGGAAAAATCATTTATTGGATCAATTGGTCCAAAGAGTCCGTTTGGTTTATTATCAGTGAAACAGGGAGTAAGAAGTCCTGGTTGACCCTTTCCCCATGACTGAGTGTGACCCGGAGTATCAAATTCAACTAAAACTCTAATTCCTCTGACATTCGCATAATTAATAATTTGTTGAATTTCAATGTCGTTATAAATGTGTGTCTTCGGATTGTAGGCCCCCTTCAGACTCAGGTTAGGAAATACATGACTAACATAAGGGAAGGACTGGTCGTCGACAATATGCCAGTGAAATACATTCATTTTATTGAAAGCCATTGCATCCAAATTTCTCTGCAAGACTTCAATGGGAACGTAATGTCTTGAAGTGTCTACCATAAGGCCTCTGTGCGAAAAACGGGGGAAATCGAGGATTGCTGTCGTGTTTACTATGAATTGGTTGAGTCCTATGTTTTGGATCATTTGAGAGAAGGTCTCAATACCTCTTATGACTCCCCAAACACTCTGAGCGAAAATCATTGAAATTTGTTCATTGATTTCAATTGAATACATTTCGTTGATCTCTGAGTGAACTTTAGTTTCGCACTTTTCGTCGACCCAAACGGTTATATTATTGAGACTTCCCTTAAAGTTAATATCTTTGGAAAAATCTCTCCTCTCGTCGAATAGCTTCTGAAGAGCTCCTTCTCTGACAAGAGAACAGTCTTCAAGAAATAATATATTCCGATAATTATCTATAGTTTTCTCTAATAAATCACATTTTCCTTCAGTTTTTATAATAAAATTGAAATTTTTTGAATCAATTGAATAATAAGTTGAGTCTTTTTGAAACGATTGAGGATATGGCCAAATGTTACCCTTGTTGAGGCTCTTTCAAAGTAAATCACCAAGATTACAATAGAGAACATAAATTAATATTAAATAAATAATTTGAATTACCTGATTAGGCAAACCAATAACAGAGCTGAACAAGCTAATTGAAATAATTAATATTTTCATGTTTGTTGTCGTAACTCATATACAACTGAAAACTGTTTATTAATAATCGAAGAAAAAATAGATTTGAATTTTTATCGAATAATTAGATAAAAGCTGAAACAAGTGCTACACTACATAATATACGTTGACCTGAAAAGGTTCTTGCTCATAATTATATTCAGTTACAATTAGTACAAATCAATAAGAGTTTACTGACAGGTGTTAATAACTATCGTGTTTTCAAACTTTCATCAAATGTTTGGAATTTTCTTTTGTTTTTGTATAGAATTACGAGTTCAGTATAAATCGAGTTTTCATCAATTGATTCAATCATTCATTTGCTTTGATTTCAATTTTAAAATATTTATCAGATTTTAAATAAAAACACAAAAACTAATAAACGGATTATATACGGATTCTTTGAAATTGTATAAAAATAATTTAACATGATAAATATTTTGGTAGTCCTTGATAGTTAATAGGAATAATAGTTAAGCCTTGGTTATTTTTACAGATTTACTCACATTATTTGTGTTCAACTAATTTATATCTAAACCATTCAAGAGATTAAATTGTGATAAGAAATTGGGAAAATTGAATCCAATGTAAATACTTTAGACCTTTAAAACAACTCATAATTTAAATCATTTTTCAATTGATTTTGGTTTGGACTCAGATCAGGAAACGCCTACTTTTAGAGATCAATACTATTATTGTCCATCTATTCATTGTATGTTAGTTTTTGTATAATAATTTTACCATGACATATTAGCAAATTATAAAAACTGCAATAAAATGAGCCATTAACTTGCATTGGCAAGATTATTAAGAATAGTTTTAGCTGATCTTGCAATTTAAGCCAAAATTAATAAGCCAGGATTAATTATTTGTTTGAACTTCTACTCACTGTAACAATAGAAGTGATATGTAATCACTGATTGTATAATCAGGTGAATGTCATTTTCATTATCGATAAGAGAATTAACGTCAAATCAATCCAAAAGTTTATTAGAATTTGAGTGCAATCAACAAATCAAAAAGTTTTCCATTAAATCAATTCTGAAGTGTTTTCATCAAAACTAATGACTAAACCATTTATCGATATTTTTTGCATTTTTCGTATCAAAAGACAATTGTTCTCAAAGTATTGACTTTTGAAACCTTAAGACATCAAAAGATTAAAATAAGGATCTGAGAGGAGGGGTATTATTAACCTTGAAATTGAATTGGAAAGCACTCGAAAAATATTACAATTTATATGTCATATAAAAACACAATTACTTAGAGAAAAGTGGAGTCAATTCAGAACCGAAAGACAATTGAGTGAAGAAAGAGATTTGAAATTATGGCAAAAATTTCAATTTTTTTGTTGTCGGCCCTAATGGTCGGCCTTACGATCGGAGGCGCACCGAAAAGAGGTAACGATTAGAAAACAATTGAAATTTACTGAAAAATTATCTCATATTTAAAGACCGAAACGATTACACAAAGAATCCGTACAGAATTGTCTGTTACTTTGGGAGTTGGGCCAACTATCACAAGGTTGATCCCTTCAAGATAGAGGACATCGATGAAAATCTTTGCACTCATATTGTCTACGGTTTCGCTAAACTCAATGAATATTCGTATGAAATAGAAGTGTTTGACCCGTATTTGGACGACAAGAAAAACTCTTGGGATTTGAGAGCTTACGAGAGATTCAATAATTTACGCAAAAAGAACCCGAATTTGACGACAATGATAGCACTGGGAGGTTGGTATGAAGGCTCTGAAAAGTACTCAGATATGGCAAAGAGTCCTAAACTGAGAGGAAATTTCGTTGAAAGTGTTCTTAAGTTTCTAAAAGAACATGATTTCGATGGTTTGGATATGGACTGGGAATACCCCGGAACAAGAAAAGGGGATCCAACTGTCGATAAGAAGAACTTCATGGAACTAATGAGAGAACTTAACGATGCTTTTGAAGAGGAAGGGTATGTCTTGACAGCAGCCGTATCTCCGGGAAAGAAGAATATTGACGGCGCATACATTGTTCCCGAACTCAACAAAATACTCGATTGGTTTAATGTTATGGCATATGATTATCACGGGGGTTGGGAGGACACACTCGGACATAACGCTCCACTTTATAAGAGAGACGACGAAACGGATGAACTCTCGTTTTGGTTTAATGTAAACTACACTATCCATTATTGGCTCGAATTGGGCGCCGAAAAGAAAAATATTGTAATGGGAATGCCTTTCTATGGAAGAGCCTGGACTCTTGAAAGTTCGACGAAAGTAAAGTTACACGATGAAGCTAAAGGTATGTCCCCGGCCGGTTTTATTTCTGGTGAGGAAGGAGTCCTCGGATATAATGAGGTATTTATAACTTCAAAGAGTCGCTGAAGTCTTATATTTGTATTAAAATTATAAAAAGATTTGTCAAATGGAGCAAAAGAACCCTGGTGATTGGGTTAACTCTTATGATCCCTACTATAACGCTCCCTATGCCCATAATAAGGAGATATGGGTTGGTTTCGACAATATTGACAGCCTTTCCTGTAAAGTAAGGCATATCTCAATTTATATTGAATTAAATAAACAAAAGGGTTATCCCAATAGTTGGCATATCTTAAAAAGATGGGTCTCTCGGGAGGAATGGTTTGGTCGCTAGAAACTGATGACTTCAAGAACCGATGCGGTGGCGGCCGATACCCGCTCTTACATAAAGTATACGATATGTTGAACGGAGGCTCAAAAGACTCTTATGAATGCAGACTCGGAGGAGAACCGACTACTCCCACCACAGAACCAACGACTCCAACGACAACCCCTACCACTCCAACGACAACCCCTACCACTCCAACGACAACTCCTACCACTCCAACGACAACTCCTACCACTCCAACGACAACTCCTACCACTCCAACAACTACCCCAACGACACCGACCACAACGCCAACCACCCCGACTACGACCCCAACTACCCCCACAACTACTCCCACTACACCGACAACAACTCCAACGACACCCACAACCACTCCTACAACCCCTACAACTCCAGAGCCGACCACTACACCAAAACCTACGACAACACCAGAACCAGAAACAGCGTCAGCGATGGTCACCAAAGAAATCGATGGTCATATAGTTCGGTGCTATAAGGAAGGAATGATGTCACATCCCACTGATATTCATAAGTATGTGGTGTGTGAATTCATTTCGAGCGGATCTAATAAGGGCTGGTGGATTCATATCATGGGATGTGCTCCTGGCACAAAATGGGCTCAGACTAAATTAGAATGCGTTCTCGACGACTAAATACCTTTTATTGAAAATTTTTATCGTTTGTAAAAATCAATTCATGAAAACTAATGTAAATTTTTTAAAGGATTTTCATTTCATTAAATGTAAAGTTTTTTCAGACTATACTCAGACTTTTGGCTAATTATTAAACAGATTATAGACTTTGTATAATATATTTGTATTCAAGTTTTGTTTGACTAATCAAATGACGAGAAATTGACGAGAAAATCAATTTAGAAAAAAATCAAAATTAATTTCATATCTATTTTCATAATCAGTTGCCTTTCACTATAATATGAAATTTATTGCTTCAATTCGTTAGAAATGCACTCAATTTTGAATCACACGATTACTTATCATTCGATTTGACATTTATTTTATTTTATTAATCGAATCGAAAAACAAATAAAATTTTGAAAATAAGTGTCGATATGTTGATAAAGGGCTTCGATATTGATTGTCATATAATACAAATCAATATTTTATTTTCTATAAAAAGGTAACTCTTGAAAGAAATTTTTAACATATTTCATCTCAACATAAGATTGGGTCGACTGTAAAGTCTTGAAATATGGCTAAACTTTCATTGATTTTATTGTCTGTCCTTTTGGTCAGTACTTCAATCAAAGCCACACCAAAAAGAGGTTAAAAATACAAAAAAGAGACAAAATATACTGAACTTATTTTTGATAGACCGAAACGACTATACGAAGAATCCGTACAGAATTGTCTGTTATTTTGGGAGTTGGGCCAACTATCACAAGACTGATCCCTTCAAAATAGAGGATATCGATGAAAATCTTTGCACTCATGTTATCTACGGTTTCGCTAAACTCAATGAATATTCGTATGAAATAGAAGTGTTTGACCCGTATTTGGACGACAAGAAGAATACTTGGGATTTGAGAGCTTACGAGAGATTTAATAATTTACGCAAAAAGAACCCGAGTTTGACGACAATGATAGCACTGGGAGGTTGGTATGAGGGCTCTGAAAAGTACTCAGATATGGCAAAGAATCCAAAATTGAGAGAAAGTTTTGTTAAAAGTGTTCTCAAGTTTCTAAAAGAACATGATTTCGATGGAATCGATATGGACTGGGAATACCCCGGAACAAGAAAAGGAGATCCAATCGCTGACAAAGAGAACTTCATCGCTCTTATTCGTGAACTTAAGGAAGCCTTTGAAGAGGAGGGGTATGTCTTGACAGCAGCCGTTTCTCCCGGAAAGAAGACTATCGACGGCGCATACATTATTCCCGAACTCAACAAAATACTCGATTGGATTAATGTTATGGCATATGACTATCACGGGGGTTGGGAGGACACACTCGGACATAACGCTCCACTTTATAAGAGATATGACGAAAAGGACGAACTCTCGAATTGGTTTAATGTAAACTACACTATCAACTATTGGCTCGATTTGGGGGCTGACAAGAAAAATATTGTGATGGGAATGCCTTTCTATGGAAGAGCCTGGACTCTTGAAAGTTCGACTAAAGTTAAGTTACACGATGAGGCTAAAGGTATGTCACCGGCCGGCTTCATATCCGGGGAGGAGGGAGTTCTCGGATATAATGAGGTATGGATTGTCTTTTAATCTGAACAAACATCTGAACATCATTTGAATTGAATTACAGATTTGTCAAATGCAACAAAAGAACCCTGGTGAATGGGTCACTAATTATGACCCCTACTATAACGCTCCCTATGCCTACAATAAGGAGATATGGGTTGGTTTCGACAATATTGACAGCCTTTCCTGTAAAGTAAGGCAATCACTGCTGATGTTTATTATCGACAAACCCTTTAATCCCTTAAATTTCTACCAATAGTTGGCTTTCCTAAAAAAGATGGGACTCTCGGGAGGAATGGTTTGGTCGCTTGAAAACGACGATTTTAAAAACCGTTGTGGGAGTGGAAAGTACCCCCTTTTACATAAAGTTCATGAAATGCTTAACGGAGACGGAAGAGACTCATTTGAATGTAAATGGGAGCCCCCAACTCCTCCACCAACAACTCCAACCACAACACCGACCACTCCAACTACTACTCCAACTACTCCTACGACGACTCCAACTACTCCTACTACGACTCCGACGACACCAACAACTACTCCTACAACCCCTACAACACCAGAGCCGACAACGACCCCAACGACTCCAGAACCGACCACTACTCCTAAACCAACGACAACACCAGAACCTGAAACAGCCTCTGCTATGGTGACGAAGGAAATTAATGGGCATATAGTAAGGTGCTATAAACAGGGTATGTTCTCACATCCGACTGATAGACATAAATATCTTGTCTGTGAGTACATCGCTGAGGGGCCTAACAAGGGCTGGTGGATACACATTATGTCATGTGCTCCTGGAACTCGTTGGCATCAGCCCTCCCAGAACTGCCTTCTGGACGACTCCGACTCAAATAATTACAATTAATTACATATAAATAATATCTTTTATACAATTTGATCAAAATTTTCAAATTATTTTCCCATTAAATACAGTATTTCAGACATTTTTGTGCAACCATTGGTTTTTGATGATCCTTGGTCATACACTGATTATTTTTATTTATATTGTCAAAAAATTGAAAACATATTGTTTTAGATAATTGTAAGTGAGCAAACTCAAATTACTTTAAAAAAGGGATATTTCTGTCAATTCTCTGTTTCTAGAAATTAACTGATAATTCTTTTGTATCAAAAACCGATTGAAAAGTTTCCATAAATTCTGGAAATGTTTTGATAATTTCGAGTTTCAATTGTTATCAAATCTGACGATAATTGTATCCGCAATACAATTGATTTAATTATTAAATAGTTTCAGAATAATATGATTTCTTAATATTTGATAAGATATGATCAGTATTAAGGGTTTAGACATATCTCTCTCCAAATTAATCTTTTGTGGGATTCAATAGATATTGAGCTCAGAATTAAGATTCGATTAATTGAAGTGAAAATCAGTTTTCAATTGACTTTCGGTATTTCAAAGAGTTATCATTTGATTGAAGCAATTGAATGACATTTAAGAATGAAAACAATTAATCAAAAGATAGATTCAAAGACAAAGTCATAAGTATTTGGATCACACGGTCTTCAGTGTGTCCTTGAATTTGACGAACAGTTTTAAGATCAGACAAAAAGATAATGAAGTGATTTAAGCAAAAAAACATAAGAATTGACTTTCATTTGAAGTTTGGCTTCAATTGAAGAAATAAAAGAAGTGACACAAAATGGCCAAACTTTTGGTACTTTTGGTCTCTGTATTGGCCCTCTTATGGCTTACAGAAGCCGTTAAAAAGAGAGGTAATCAAGAAATTAATCGAAACTAAAGTTTAAACCAAATTTTGTTTTAAGACCGAAACGACTATACGAAGAATCCGTACAGAATTGTCTGTTATTTCGGAAGTTGGGCCAACTATCACGTCAATGAGTCATTCAAAATTGAAGACCTTGATTATGAAAAGTGTACTCATCTTGTCTATGGTTTTGCGCGATTAGAAGAATACAATTATACAATCGTTCCGTTCGATCCCTATCTCGACACAGAGTGGGATCCCTGGGATTTGAGTGAGTTTTGACCACATTCTTCAAGTTTTTATATTAATGTCATATACTTTAGAGGCTTACAAGAGATTCAATGATTTGCGTGAAAAGAACCCAACGTTGACGACAATGATAGCAATCGGGGGATGGTATGAGGGCTCTGAGAAGTACTCTGATATGGCTAAGGATACCGTCAGGAGGAAGAAGTTTGTTGAAAGTGCTGTCGATTTCTTACAAAAATTCGATTTCGACGGATTGGATGTGGATTGGGAGTACCCCGCAAATCGAAAAGGAGATAAAACTGTTGACAAGGACAATTTTGTACACTTACTGAGAGAATTGAAAGAGGCTTTTGAACCCTACGGCTATCTTTTGACGGCTGCCCTAAACGCCGGCAAACCAACGATCGAAACCGCATACAATGTGCCGGTAATCAACTCATTAGTCGATTGGTCTAATGTAATGGTATATGACTATCACGGGGGTTGGGAGGACACCTTAGGACATAACGCACCCCTCTATAACAGACCCGATGAGACCGACGAACTTCACAAGACTTTTAACTTAAACTTCTCTATCAATTACTACCTGTCAGTGGGTCTGACAAAAGACAAGATGGTTATGGGAATGCCTTTCTATGGCAGGGCCTGGACTTTAAAGGACAAAACTAAAGTCAAACTCAATGATGAAGCAAAGGGTATGTCACCAAGGGGATTCATTTCAACTGAGGAAGGAGTGCTCGGATATAATGAGGTATTTTGATTGGGTTTCGAACTAAAAATAACATAATATTTGTTGTTAACAGTTGTGCATGATGGAAAAGGATAACCCCACTGAATGGCACAATACATACGACCCGTACTATAGAGCGCCATACGCTTACAACGACAAGATTTGGATCGGATATGATAACCAGGAGAGCCTTTCCTGCAAAGTATTATCAAATTAATCCCAAATTAATATTAAATTTGTTTTTGGTTTTGAGGTCTCTTTTCTCAAACAAATGGGTCTCTCGGGAGGAATGGTTTGGGCGCTTGAAAACGATGACTTCAAGAATCGATGTGGGGGTGGAAAGTATCCTCTCCTCCAAAGAGTCTATGATATGCTTAATGGCAACAAAAAAGATTCGTTTGAATGTCATTACGCGGACGTCCCGACACCCGCACCAACGACTCCGGAACCGACAACAACTCCCACTACAACCGAACCCACGACTCCTACTACCCCTGAGCCGACGACCCCCACACCGACGACCCCCACACCGACAACCCCTGAGCCAACGACACCCACTACTAAGGCAACTCCCAGTCCGACGACTGAGAAAGTAACAGAACCCCCGACCACTACTCACGTCCCAACGACAACAGAAGAACCGGAAACTGCGTCAGCAGTGGTAACCAAAATAATAGACGGGGGGCATATCGTCAGGTGTTATAAACAGGGAATGTTTTCACATCCAACGGACAGACATAAGTATATTGTCTGTGAATACATCGCCGCGGGTTCTAATAAGGGCTGGTGGATACACATCATGGGATGTGCTCCTGGAACTCGTTGGCATCAACCACTACAACAGTGTATCCTTGATGATTAATTTATGATTATTCAATGGATTAATTGCTTGTATAAAATTTCAATTTTTAAATCACGAAAACTAATGTAAATTTCATTAAATGTAAAGTTTTTTCAGACAAAACACTAAATATTTTTTAATTTTTCAAATGAAATCATTTAAAGAAATGATTGAAATGAATGATACGAACCTTAAATTGGATTTCAAACCAAAATGTCTTCATTCAAATGTCTAATACTATTATCAATCGGGACGTCGTCTTCACTACCTTTTTGACTGTCGGTCTCTCTTCGTCATCGATTGTCTGCAAACTGTTGGGCCTTTTGGTTGAACATGTCTTCGATGAACCAATTGATCGCTTCATCTATGGATACGATTTCCGAATCCAACGAAATCTGTGATTAGGATTGTCTGATAGACGTCGACGACCACCGAATCTGTGGTCACCGTAACGACAATTGTTGTCATCAATTGGTTGTCGTGTCCGCTGTCGATATCGTCAATCGTTATCTTGAGTTGACTATAACCTCGATTTGTGTGGAAGTCGTCAATTGTTTTGTGATTATCACTCATTTGATCATCAATTGAATGAATGACAAAACAATTATCCAACAAATTATTGTTAACTCTTCTCTAAAAATACAACAAATGTTATCTCTCTCTCTCTCTCTCTCCCTCTCTCTCTCTCTCTCACTCACTCACTCACTCACTCACTCACTCACTCACTCACTCACTCATTTTTGTTTCAACAAGATAAGTTTTATGGTGATTTCATTGTCATTTTTAACGGTTATTAAAAAACTTTTTGATATTAAATTATTTGTGAAAATAATTGAGTTTTGAGTGAAAATAAATATTATTTGAAGTGTTAGTAAAGAGATGATGACAAGACATGCCTGATGTATGTGATGTATGATTTGCTGATGTGTTGAGTTGTCTAATGATTTTCCATTGATCTCAAGAATTTCGTCGCAATCACTTCGTTCTGCCGGAGAGCCTAACCATTGGAAAGAGTTCTCTATTAGTCTTCATTCGCTATTAGGGTCTTAATAATCGACAATAAGTTAGTTATGATAACTAAGTTCTACACATATTATGGTATCTATAGTTGTATTCATTAAATGATTAGAAAGAATCGATTCGTTAAATGTTTAGATATTAAAGTTTTGGCTCAAATCCAGAACAGCATCAGATGTGAGAGCAGTCGGAAAATAGTTATCAATTGTGACAGAAGTCCAAACACTTATCTCGTAAGTGATATATCGTTAATGATCTGAATTGACGCCAGAATTCATTGACTAAAACTAAAGTAAACATAAGACAAATGCTTTCGACTGACTCTCTGTCCCAAAACAATAAACGCAATGACAGAGGAAAGGGTTAATATTGGAAACGAGTCTCCAATACATTCTCTATGAGACTATGAGAGGATGGAAACGCATTTCGCAAATCAGTTAATAAAATCAATTATTGGGAAAAAATATAAATATTTTTTTTTTGACGCATAAGTTGTCGGTTTGTGTTTGAGAGCTATTAAACTAAATGTTCGACACTTTACTAAAAGCTATTAAAGCGACTCATAAAATAGGAAAGCATGCGAACCATTACTTGTGCTCTACTCGATAGAGAGAAGAGTATTATTATTTTGTGCATCACTTGATTCCCTTCAAAAATAGGGCTATCATTGGGAGCGCTCATCAAATCTTAGGAAATGCTTTTAGAAAACTTGAGTATCGACTTACCATACAATTTGATTTTGCCGTTTTGTTCAACAAGCACAATCACATAACCTCCGAGATCAACCATTTTGCCAAAATACTACTCAGTGTCTGAGGACTTGGATTTGTCTGATGCGGACGCATCTCAACCTAACGGGGATGCGATGCGATGCGGGAGAGACCTTATGTTCCATCGATTGCATCAAATGCGCCGACGTTGAGGATGTGCTCTCATCTGCGATCTCTCTCTCTCTCTCTCTCTCTCTCTCTCTCTCTCTCTCTCTCTCTCTCTCTCTCTCCTCGTTTCTATACAAATAATTTTAGTATTTTTGAAAACAAATTGCTTTTTATATTCAAAATAAAATATGATTTTCTTTTATTCACATTAGAATCACATCAGAAATATATTTAACATAAATAGCGAAAAGAGTTAAAGATTTGGCATTAGTTTCAAATAAAGTGAACTAAAGTGTTGGGAATTCAAACATTTTAGGAATTGAATCAAACCTTAAATAAGATTTGATCTGAAAATTGTATTTTCGTGGAAATTACTGAAAATAAAACTCAAGTATTGATTAAATTTGAATCACATTATAAACCTTTAAGACGAGACCTGTCTGTCAGTCGACACTTAAGTTTAGGCTATTTTGACGAATGAGTCCTATATTTGATGTAAACGAAAAAAATTCGATTATTTTTTCCTAAGTTTTCAAACATTTCGTGTTTTGAAGAAATGATTAAATGACAGAATATTTTCATATGTTTTCAAACATTTCAAAGAATATCAGAATTTGAAAGAATTTAATGCTTTGATTGAAAGCCAACCGAAAGGAGAGTTCGTAACAGAGTTTATGAAAACTTCATTTCAATGTTTGTTTACATTCAATAAACATCTGAGAGAAGTGTTGTCAACGAAAGAGAGGTTTAAATAAATTGTTTGTCATTTGACTGAATACTGAATCACAAAAATTGATTGAATTGTGTCCTAAGAAGAAGACAATGAGAAGAAGAGGTCTGGGAGTGGGAGCGGTTCATAAACAACAACAAACTGAAGACAAATATAAGACAAAAAGAGATGAGTTGGCGAACGAACAGATCGTTAAACTCTCGGAACAAATGACTGAATTTCGATCAAAACTTCAAGAATTCGCTCAAAAATATAAGAAAGACATCAGAAAAGACGCGGAATTTCGCCGAAAGTTTCAGACAATGTGTGCCACCGTTGGTGTCGATCCCCTCCAATCGTCGGCCAACTTCTGGACCAAACTGTTAGGTGTCGGCGATTTCTACTACGAATTGGCGGTTCAGGTGATCGAAGTCTGTATGTCTACCAGTCATAGGAATGGAGGTCTCATCGGAATCAATGAACTCCTCTCTCGAGTACTTCAGTCAAGAAATAGCGCCAAACAAAGCAAAGGATCCGAAATAGAGATAACTGTCGATGACTTACTTCGATCTATAGATAAGTTGAGTAAATTGGGATCAGGTCTTAAAGTGATCTCTTGTGGCAAAACATATATCATTCAATCGGTTCCATCAGAACTGAGTTTAGACCAGAACCTAATCATACAAAAGGCGGAGACAAACAATGGATCAGTCAGTCTATCACTTATTGTGTCAGAACTGAAGTGGTCTGAAGAGAGAGCTCTCAAAGCCATAAACGATATGATAATGGAAGGACTCGTTTGGATCGACAAACAGGCGCCTAATGGCCAGACATGGTATTGGTTTGCGGGTCTTCACCAGTCATTCAATTGAAAGATATTTACATTTATTTAAATTTTGATAAAAACTGTTAATATATTAAATGTTTTGAATTAAAAACATCAAAATTGATGAACAGTTTTAATAATTAAATTTTCAAAACTTTTCCATTACTCCTGACGTGTGGTTCCCTTTTAGAGACATAAATGAAAGCATCTTGCTTCTCTAACTCTATGCTCGACAACGGTTTGTCGGCTATATATTGAAGATTTGATACGACAGGTGTCGGCCCGAAGAGACTATTAGCCAAAGAGAACTGAGGCATACAATCAGTAGCGCTCTGTTCGTATCGGAGTCGGAACCCGTCTTTTACGGTCTCGTCTTGTGAATAGTCGCTGTGAAATCTGAGTACAATCGGACCGTTAGCTTTTGAAACAACCGGCGCTTCCAATAACTGATTCGTCAGATAATGTAATTTTCCGCCACAATAGCGATCGAATGTATAGCCGTCCCCAGTCTGAGAACCCGCGGGAATCATAAGATAGTCTAACGGACACTCCTGATCCCCAACACCCGATCGCGTCTTATCTGTCTGTGCGCTGTCTATCGACCACAAGAAGTCGGAAGCAGTGAAAGTAACCTTACAAGTGCTGGGAAGCCGTTCAATACAAATGGCGTAATCCATGTTATTGAGGTATTCCCCAAAATTGAAACTCTCTACCGTTCCCGTCGATGCAGTGAAATACTGTTAACAATCAAAATATTAAACATTGGTTTTGTAGTCATTTGCAAACCTGAAGACAACCCATCGGTGCGGGCAATGAATAGGGGGGTGTTTGGGTGTTCAGGAAAGGTATGATTGGGCCGTTCGGACCGTAATAAATGGCTCTCCGATTCCTGTTAGAGAGTATACTCCTCTTTGTGTTATAATTACAATCGATTTGAGTGATGCGGACGTGCCATCGATATTCACCCACAGAATTAGTTTCAAACACAATAGAGGCCGACCTCTCAGTTGTCGCATCCCGGGGTAGGTTCACATAAACTGAAAAAATATAGATTTTTTGAGACAATCTGTTTGACTAAAATGGGTTTATCCCTAACTGTGTTGATTCCGATTGAGTCCACACAAGACGGGAACACTCGTCGGTGCGAAACCTGAGGCAGAGATACGGAATTTATCGCCCAAACAGTTGCCGAGAGTCGGCTGATCCAACTGGAAGTCCAAAAAGTCAAGTCTTAACTGACAGACGTCTGTGTCATATATATTGACCGTCAGATCACAGAAGTTCTGCTGATTGTCTGATTGAGGATAACTCGGATTCTTGAAGTAAACCACTTTATTGTATGTCGTGTTATGACACGAACGCGACACTAATTATCGATTCAATCAATTTTTTGCCAAAATATATCTCTTCAAAAGCCATACCTATACAACAGGCACCCAATCCTTTAGCGCAGGGACTACTGGGAATTCCTCCAAGTTTTTTGCATTCAAAAGGTGTATAACAGGTCCCGCTTTGGTTACTGGCGTCAAAACATTCCTCATTAGGAAAGCGAACGATATTTAGAATACTCGGCCGTTGGAAGAATGAAATCACTGAAAAACATCACAATTTTATTGACTAAAACTCACACAAAACAAGACTTACTTCGAGAAGAATTGGATCTATCGGTTGGAGCCTCCGATTCATCCAAAGCTATAGAACCACTGATTTTTTGGCAATTTATTGTAGAATATAATCCAAAAGCAAAAGTAAAACACAATAAAAGTGAATATAATATCATTTTTTCGAATTGAATGTAAAAAAAACTTTTATTTTATTAAATAAAATAACTTTCGAATCGATTACTTATAAAATAGACATAAAATTCATTTATATATTGTATTGGAATTAGTTTACAAATGAATGGAAAACTATTCTCTGAATTGCTTTAAAACTAATGTAAAAATAAAATCAGAATTTTATCGCAAATATAAAACTTAAATAACTTTTTATAGCATAAGAATAACAAACGAGTGCTATGACTGACACCGATATTCGAGATCAACACTTGTGTCCGGGTATTGGCTTTTGCGGAAGAGTGCGAACACACAATACGCCCAACACTTTGCGTTTGAGGCATAAGAATATCGAGATATTGAACTCATAATCAAATCTTTTTCTTATTATTTCAGAAAAACAATAATTATTGCATAAAATCAACACTAAATTAGACCTAAAAAAAACGTTTGGCAAAGAAATCAGTGAAAAGTATTTTAACGAATTTATGGCAATTATTAACACAAAAATCAATAGAAAAAACACGATTTCCCCGAAAATCAATGTCTGTTTGTTTTGTGCAGTTTCTCATAAAAATAGATTTTAGAGTCGTTTCACTTCTATCACAGATCTATTGGTTTTGTTTTGAATGGCTATTAATATATCGGAAAAAATACATTTGATTTTATGACTAAAGTCTTACTAAACTATTTTGTATATCATTATATAGTTTGTGGTCTAATCGCATGTATTTGTCTTGTTTAGAGTCAAAGAAATAAACAGGTTCGTTTATTATATTTGGGTTATAGCCCTCCCTCTGAAGACTATTCTTCGATAGTTTATGAGTTCCGGTCGATTCGATACATTTCGATATACGTATGAACACAGGAATGGCAAAAGTAGGCAAAACTTTCTTCAAATTCTCTAATAATTGGTTTAAATTCAAACCATTATTTTCATCTAAAATGGCAGCCATTCCTGCCTTTCCCTCACAGCCCGGAATATCGACTCCATATACCACACAATCGACTAAATGAAGAAATTTACTGATAATGGCTTCGATTTCCATTGTGGAGACATTTTCTCCTTTCCATCTGAAGGTATCTCCTGTTCTGTCTTTGAAGTAAAGGTATCCGAACTCATCCATAGTCAACAGATCTCCCGAAGCGAAGCCCCGATCGCCGCGACTGAACACATCGTAAATGATTTTCTTCTGAGTGGCCTCTTTGGAGGCGTAACCATCAAAAGAACGGGTCGGGTCTGAGTCTATGATTTTGCCGACAAACTCTCCCGTCTCGAAAGGCTTTGCCCGAACACATATCCCGTTCTCATCCCGAATGTGTTCTCCCGTCGATTCTTTGACTTTTATGAGTGTCGCCGGATATAAGAACGGAGCGATTTGGGAGAGGAAACCACACGAACCCTCCCTATTGTCCACATTTACTGCAAAAATAAACGATTAATCAAAATAAGTCTTAACTCAGTTTATATAAGACTCACTTATATTTGCATTTCCTTCTGTAGAGCCGTAGAGTTCTCCGACTTGTCTTATGTTAAACCTTTCGGTGAATTCCCTCCAAATCTTAGGTCTGAGTCCATTGCCAAACATAATCCTAATGTTATGCTGTCTATCCGTTTCGTGTGGTTTTTGAGCCAATAAGTAACGACATATTTCTCCGATATATTGAGCGGCCTTTCGGTCAATCATTTGATTAAATTAGAATTGAGTTTAAATTGAAGACAAGTCCTTACAGTGCAGTTGTATTTAATGCAGTCCTTCCAGAAGTTTGAAGCGGAGAATTTACTTCTGATGGCCATAGTATTGCCAAATATGACGCTCTGACAGGTGCCGAGTGTTCCGCCCGCCAAATGGTACAGCGGAAGACTAGTGTATATCACCTCATCGTCCCTTAATTTAATCATATTTTTGAGGGCAGAGCCCATCCATATATATCTGCTGTGTTTTATTATTGCGGCTTTGGGTAGACCTGTCGTTCCCGATGTGTATATATAAAAGAGTCGGTCTATAAATGATTTGAAAAGAGATAAAACGTGAGAATAAATTATGACATTTTGTAATCGAAATTATCAAAAATGAGATAAATCTAAAACTTTTCCCGAATTAATAAGAGATAAGAATTGAGGTTCGAATCGATATCGAAATACTTTTGGATTTCGAAACCCATTTCTAAATCATAATAATTAGTCTTCAAAATAGTGTTAAAATTTAAATTATTTAAACTTTTCCTCAAAACAATTATTTGTCAACAAATTAATAACTTTTTTCACTTTTGATTAATTTGAGAGAATTTCAGTTAAAGTTTTATTTTTGTTTAAGAGTTAAAACAGGATTAAAAGGGAAAGGGATTAAAAAGTAAACGATTGAATACCACTGAAGTTTCCTTTATTAAGAGTTGAAGGCTTTTTAGGACTGCTCTCATCGATAAGTTGTTTGAGTGGTTTTGCTTTAATACAATTTGGATCAAAGTCTCCGTAACAGAAGAACTGCATCATTCGGTTCCCATTTAGTGAAGGCATTACTTCTTTAACAGCTATTAATCAAATCAATTAAAAATGAGTTCAAGTGTTACGAAAAAAAAGATAAATTGAGACAAAAAAATCAATTCTATTAAAAGTCTATTTCGTAATTACCTTCAGTTAATTCAGAGCCAAATATAACTGCTTTGCACTTAACGACTGTCACCGAATGGATCAATTGATCGCATCTCTGGTTTGTATTGATCAGAGCTGTCACGAGTCCAGCCTTTGCCAGTCCTAACCAAATGCCAACATATTCTGGTTTGTTGTCCATAAAGAGGGCCACCTCTTCACCCGGATGGTAACCATACTCTAGGAAAATATTGGCCACTCTATTGGAAAACTCATCGATTTGACTGAATGTCCACTTCTGGTCCTCAAAGTAGAACATCACACGACTAGCATTGGTTTGACATAATTTACTGAACAATTGCGGAACCGTTGAGTTTCGGCGCCGAAGAATATATAGATATAATTGGGTTTTCTTGAAACGAATTAAACTCCTGTCCAGACATCAAATAATTGATAATTAATTAAACAAATCATTATTTGTTTGAGAGTTTAGTCGAATTGTTATAAACAATATCTGACATCAAATTAAGTTTTAACGCAATCTTTAATCAAATCCTTTTGCGACCCAAAAATGGGTAGAAATATATTAAACTAACGGAAGAATTGAGGAAAAAAATTATCGATTTTCAGGATATTTGTAAAACTCTTGAGAATCAAAATCAAAGCTTTGGTTATATTGTTATTTGAGAAGAAGTGTTCAACAAATAGTGAAAAACTTAAATCAATTTGAAAAAGATGTGAAAAATTGGGATAAGTGTTACTTAAATAAAAACAATTGAAATCAATATTTTTTCTTCGCTTCAAAACATCCGAAATTGAAAAATAAGCGAAATCTAGGCTTTAGATAAGTGTTTGAATTACTGATTGAAAGCAAAATTATAGACCCATTTGTAATATAAAAGGAAATAAAAAATTTGATATAAATGTTCGGATCTATTAGTGAATTGAAGGCAAAAAAATTTTCCATAAACTTTTTTTTTGATCGACAAATCATTGAATAAATTAATTGAATTATTTGAGAGAAGACTGAATGAAATTGGGGTCCAATTTGCACATTAGTGTAGATCGATAGCGAGGGATAAGAACCATTGGGACGACCTCTCGACCCATTCATCAACAAATTATATAATTAAAGCTATACTTTCCTCAAATGTTGTATAACTTAACATTCAATATGAAAACTAGAATCAGATTCAGTGCCTAACGCTATAACTGATACTCAGATTTATGTCAAGTTTATTACAATTGCTTTTTTGAGATTATAATCAAAAAAGTTTTGTGCGTTTTGTGCCTCAATTAAACTGGAATTCACTCGAGGAAAGTGAAACTCAATTAAATTTTTAATTCAAATTCAATTCTTAGGTCTTAAAGCAAATCATTACTTGTGTTTCGAAATTATCGAGAATTTTAAAAATAAAACAAAAATACAAATCTATTGAATCAAAAATAAGATATTTGTTGGACTGGAAAGGACTGGAAACTAATGGAAAGGAATCAATACTTTCTTTAACGACAGACAACGACCCAAATCAAGATTTAAGACATTTTTGTGAGGATTTCATAGTTTTTAGGCCATTAACACATTTGGAAGTATTGTTCGCTTTTAAAGTAGGAATGGCTTTAAATTAGGAAAACGGATGTAAAGAATCATAAATAATATTTAAGTCTTAAACAAAACAATAAGACATTAGTCGAAGAAAACAATATTTTTGGCTAAAAATCAATAAATTATTTTATTTTTTCATAAAAATTACAATCAATTCAATGAAAGACATAAACTATTGGAAAGATTCAGAAATAAATCATTTGTTTCACAATTAGAACCAAAAATGAATCGATTTTTCTCAACAAAACTTTTCTCATAAACTAATGAAATGTCTTATTGTTTGGACTTTTGGCAATAAATTTTGATAGTTTAGTTATCGAATGACCTCGCTACTCATCGCTACATTATAACTACTTATGGAATCATCATTTGTTTGATGTCTAAAAATACTAAATCAATGGTCAAAAGTACACTTAGATAAGTGTCTCAATATTTGACTCTTAAATAAAAAATTGATTAAACTTTTTATTGGATATCAAATCACATGAAAGATGTGTTTTAAGCAATTTTTTTCACAAATTAGTACCAAGGTTATCAAATTTGAAATATTAATATTAATAAATCATATGTTAAAACATATGGAAAATAGGTTAAGAAAATGTAATTTAAATACAGTTCCCAATGACCAAGCTTATTATTTAAAATACACAAAAATAAATTCAGTCCAATAACTGTTATTCATCGTATTAGTCATGAAATTTGGCCCAAAATTGTTTACATTTATATCTCGACTAAAGATAACAAATAAGTCAAATGAGTCTAAAGAAGGAATTGTTGTGATATCACAAATAGATGTCAAATAATTATAAGAAGTTTATTGAGAGTCACTCTTTTATCACTTATATTAAGCCTTAAAATACTATTGATTTATAAATTGAAACAATAATAGCATTTGAAATGACCCGACATATAGTTTTGGTCCACTCATTACTCAAACAATTTGTAAGTCAACAAAAATATTCCTCAAAAGACAACATCCCTCTCATCACTGGCAGTGATTCATTGCATTGCGATTCAGTTATTTATAACAGACTTTAAAGAGGTTTTAATTTTATTCTGCAATCGATTCATACATTCCTTTGAATGGAAATCAGGTTTAAAGAGAGAGAAATGATCTGAAAGTTAGTCTTCTCTAAAATTCTTCATAAAAATAGTCATAAAAAATAGAAAAACAATTAAAGGACTGAATGCCGGCACAGGTTTACCACAACTCAATGGTAGCGTCAGATATGTCTGTAAACGAGATATAACTAGTGGTCACTTACTTGAGATCCCTTCCGACAGTCCGATAGAAAATATAAGCGAAACGATAGCCACCAGTAATAAGATATAAGAGAAACAACAAAATCAAAGACTTCCAGAGGGGTATCGCCGGACCAGTGATCAGTCCGATGAGAACCGCCACAAATAGGAGACTCTTCATAATTATTTTATTTCGCGAATTAATTGATAATAAAGTCATGTTTGGCAATAAAAGTCTGATTAAACTGTGAACAGACTTAAGACAAATTCAATTTTAAAAACATTTTATTTTTTTTTTTTTCCACAAATTTTTGTCGAAAATCAAGTTTTCATTCAAAATATACGTCAAAACCAATGGAAACAGTTTTTGACGACATCTCAAGACGTGATTCAATTGATTTTCAAACACTCCTTCTCAACATTGGGCCAAACATTTGGAGTTCACAAACAACGTTACGTTACGGGAGTTGTCTGAGTGTCTGAGTTTGCGCTAAAAGCTAATGAGAGAAACAAAAGTGGTTTTAAACTCCCACTCAAAGTATTACTGCATTTTGTGATTAACATTCAATACGTGAACACATAATACAGGCGTTTGTCTGCCCTTTGATTTGAATTTAATTTTTTTAATTAATTAAATATTGAATTGATTTCATTGAATATTGAATTGATTTCTAATTTAAAACGAAAATTAAAATAAAAATAAAATTGAATTGTCATTAAGTATCGATTGATTTGATCGTCAAATATTTTGGAGACAAAATGGACTCAAACGGGTCCGCAATTTCTAATCAGGCGTTTCAGGAGGCGCTGCAGAGGGCCAGACAGGTATGCGAGACATTTAGTAAAACAATACTTTTATTTATATTTATATTTATATTTACATCACTTCACAGTTGGCCGCAAGAATCACATCTCAAGGTCCCGGTTCCGGTGCTTCCAATAATTCCTCGAATTCCTCTTCCGGTGGAATGGGTTCCGGCCCTCCCGGAGGCAAACGACCCCTCGAAGACAGTTAGTATTGATCTCTCATTTATGTGACATTTTGTGCACAACTCTCTATTGTCTGTTAATTATTTGTTGAATTAATGGCCAAAAAGTGGTGCAAATATCAAATATAAAGATAGGAATTCGCTAACACTAACTCCTGTCCAATGAGTAGCGTTTGATAGTAGATCTTATCACACGTTTTGACTATATTTTTAATTAACTAATGATTTATTTGACTCCCAGTGCACTCACCGGACGCCAAACGTACGGCTGCTTTCAATGATCGTAAGTCTTAAACAAAAGAGTGATTTGTTTAAAATCTAATGATTTAATTCCTTCGGACAGCAATCGGCGCCCAATTGGCTGCGATGAAGAACCAGACGGGACCGGGAGGTGGACCTGGTTTTGGTGCCCGACCCGCAAAGAGCCAAAGATATCCGAATGGAATCGTTATTAACGGAGAAAAGACGTTAGATATGATGGTTCCCGGAAATAAAGTGGGATATGTTATTGGAAAGGGAGGGGAAATGATTAGAAACCTTCAGGAGAGGGCAGGCGTTAAGATGACTGTCTTTCAAGAGACCAATGAGGCCACAGAAACAGAGAAACAGTTGAGAATAATCGGAGCGCCAGACAAAGTAGATTACGCCCAACAACTGGTCAATGATCTCCTCACCGAAAAAGAGATCGAAACGGTTCGGCTTAAGTCGAATTCGTTTAATAAAAGTATGACCAATGAATACGGGACACAACGATTCCAGAACATTGAGGTTCCGGTTCCGCCTCAATATATCGGTCTCGTCATTGGAAAGGGAGGGGAAACCATAAGACGGATACAACAGGAGGCCGGCTGTAAGGTTCAGTTCGATACGACTAAACTGGATCCCAATGGCAACAAAGTTTGTCAAATCAATGGTAATCCCGATTGTGTGAAACGAGCCCACGATATGGTCAATGAAATCGTCGAAAACGCTATGGTATTACATCTGATGGGATGTCTGTCCCTTTCATTACTAATTCGTTTAATTGAATCCAAAGCAAGGAAGAGGTCCTCCAAAAAACAGAGACGGAGAAGAAGTCCGTTTCGGTATACCTGCGCACAGAACGGGTGCAGTGATTGGTCGCGGAGGCGATACAATCAAAGGTTTGAAACAACAGTCCGGTTGTGATATTGAGTTGGAAAAAGTGACCCGAAATGGAGATCCGGACCAAAAATATTTCTTAATTCGTGGAACTCCTGACAAAATAGAATACGCAAAACAACTGATTATGGATAAAGTGAACGGCACTAACAACGCCCAACCCGTCTCTTCATACAAGTGAGTCATCCCTAGTCTTAGAATTTTATTCCAATTGAATCCATTTCTAGTGATAATCAACCGAATCAATGGCCACAGTATTGGTCTCAACAGCAAGAGATGAATAATCAACAGCAGAACGAAGACAGTGAGTGTATATCCTTTGCAGTGATTTGCCCTTTATTTTGCACGGAATTAGAGCTTAATCCGTATCCTATTGCGGATTGAGTGTCAATCTGTTGCCATATTATTATTGGATTTAATTTATTTTATAGTCGACTAACAAATGAATGTTTCGATTGTATTAAATCTAAAGCCATTTCATTAATTACAGCTAAAAATGCTGACGCGAACTACGCGGCGTGGGCTGCATATTATGCACAGTACTACGCTCAGGCACAACAGGCCGCTGCCGGTCCTCCTTCGGTGCCCTCAACTTCCGCCCCTACGATGTCTGCCCCCAACTCTAACGGCGCTCCCGACGGTTCCGCACTATCGGGAGATCCCTCTCAAGGGGGCGCCGGTAATGAACATCTGTATCAGCAATGGATTGATTACTACAGGGCTTACGGAATGGTGAAAGAGGCGGAACAAATCGAACAAATGATGAGGGGTGGGCCCAAACCCGTATGTCTCACCTCTTTTTGCGATTATTTAACTATTAATTGATTTGTTGCCTTCGATAGCCGGGTGATGATAAATCTGACCAATCGGGTATAAAATCAGAGCCCAACCCTCAAGCGGTGTCATATCCCGGATATAATTATTCAAATTATCCGCAAAACTCTTCACAACATAATCAACAGTGAATTCGGTTAGTCTTTAATGAATTGATTGAATTATTCGTTTTATTGAGCGGTAAACCAATTTTCAGTTCATATTTGAGAGACTTATTGCCATTCAATTGAATTATTATTATATTTGAACGAAAATATGAATCCAATGCCTTATTTGCCATAATTTCCATAAATAGTTGATTAGACTCTTTCAGATACTCTTGAGTTCAGATAAACGTTTGGTAAGTATTACGTATTTAGGACTCAGTCGTATGTTTGGCACTATTTTTCAAATGATTTTTTATATTTGACTGAATTTTATGATGAATTATAACTAAATTATAGCATTTATTTGATTGATTGATAGCATTATCTATGAATTCCAATGAATTTCTATTACTTTTTCTTTTGATTTAAATTAATTTTGACTCAAAACGAGGTATAAATTATACGAAAAATGCGATATATTTATCTCTTACAGTGATTATGTGATGCCATGTATTTTGAATTCAATATTATCTCCATTTTATCATTTGATGATAAGTTTCGCCACAATTAGTCTCTTCTTCGGTGAGATCCAGTCGTCAACCCTTTCGTTTTGGAATCACATCAATGGTTGGAAACAAACTCCAAATTTAAGTTAAAAACTGAATAATTGGTAGTATTTGTGGATTGAATTGAAATATAAATATAATAATTAATTTATTGCCAATTATTTATTGATTTTATGCTTAAAATGCTTTTATATATACTTTTTATGACCTAACGATGACATCCGATAATTATTTTTTTCAATATTTTGATCATTAATTCCATTGAATTCTTTGATTTATGTTATTATCGAATATAATATTTATTTAGGAATTGAGGAACAATTGAAACAAAACAGATAACCGTTTTATAGCATGTCTTTTGTCCAAAACCTCAATTAATGGTAAGATATCGATGTTCTCATTGATTGTGCCATTTCTCTGATTACCATATATTTGTGTCACTTTTTCAATTGATTTTAACTTTAAATTTAAATTATTATTACTATTGATATAACTATGCATTCACTCCATTGCTGTATAATTATATTCAACTAAACCCTCAGTTAATCGACTTTTTTGGGGATTAAATGTCCGCCACTTATTCGGTAATAGTTTTCAATACTTTTGATTAAATAAAATAAATGATATTTTCGTTGTTTTCATCATTAATGAGATCCAAAGAAGAGAAATATTTATTTTATTTTTGTTTTATTATTGAAATAATTCTCTTCTTTTCTCATTTGGTTTTTTAATTCACAAATTGATTGAAATTTAATTTTAAAAATTCAAAGCAATAGTCTTTTTATAGACCGAAGTCTCGTTTTGGAAAAATAATCATTTTTTACAAAAATATATTTGGAGTCGATTTTGATTGCGTTTCACACGACTTGATGTTTCCCAACATTTCAATAAAGTCTTCGTTGACTTTTCGACACTCAATTCTTTGCCAACGTTTTGGTTAAACTTTTCGTCCGTTTCGACCAAACAATCGTTTCTCTAAAAATCTATTGAAATGTTTGCCCTTAAGCTCTCTTTTCATTGAAATTTGTTTTTCTAAAACATTTGTGCGATTTTTTGATTGGCTTTTAAGAGTAAGTATCGAAAACTTAGAACAAAATCATGTTTTTCTTGTTATCAATAACTTGGAGATTGAAATGAAAGGCGACTCAACTATCAGTGATATTATGAATGAGAAGACGTATGTTATAAATATGTGACTTATTGTGAAGTATGTCTGTAATGAAGGATCAATTGTTTGGTTAGTTTTTTCAGATCTTATATTAATATCAATTAATGGTTTACCAAAAGATAACCCGAAAAGTCGAACGTCTGTTCGCGACTGCCGTAGAGGACAGCCATAACTATGGGGTGAATCAAATACGCGCAATGAGTCAAACGACTTAATGGGATCCATATTTTAGCCGAAAGGAAGTTATTGACAACACCGCCATTGCCTGTAATACAGGCAAAAGTAATCCAGGCCAGACTCAGGGCCCAAATGGTTCGGGAAGTGGCGCTATAGAGGGCCGCCATATGTACTTCGGGAACGTTACCATTGTTTGCCGGAAGCATTGCAAACAGAACCGCAAAACTGACCAAAAATGATATAAACCAACCCATTATTGAGTAGAACTGCACACAAAACAATACTCTTTAGGACTCTATTCAAACGAAAATCACATTAATTACTGACTCTTTTGATTTTGATATCGCCCTGAGATGTATATATAGCGTAGGCCAACACTATTCCCACCAAATAGGGTCCGATACGACAGTAAGGCTTAATATATACCCAACCGTAGTATCTGTCGACCACTTCTTGTTCACTGAATTGAGGAATTGATTAATAATTTTTGGATATATTCGAGTATTTATTGCTTACATAACGTCATTAAAATAAGGAACGGCTGGAAACTGATTAGCAATGGTTAGGAAGGCAGTGATCGCCATCGAAGCCATCATTAGACACAATACGATAGCAATTCCCAGCACTGGCTTCAAGTATAGAGGGATCAGAATTAAAGGTGATATCAGATAGAACTGCATATCAACGGCTGAATACCAGGAATGACTCAAACACTGAAAATCATATAAAAATTAAATATAATCAGAAAAACAAATGCTTTTCTATATTCAAACCATATTCTGAGTGCCGATGAAATTATGCAAATAGAGGGCATTAATCCACCAATTCTTCTGACACCAGGTGTTAAACATCGTAATGGATTCGGTCCACTGCGGGCCGGACGCCATATATTGCAATAGAGTAGCACTGAATGCAATGACTGCCATCATTGAGGGCGTCATTCGGAGGTAGCGATGGATATAAAATAACGACAATTTCAGGTTTGGTCCGCTTTTCTTCATTTCTTTCATTACTAGATATGAGACCAAAAACCCACTGAAATAATAATTGAGAAAAAAGTTTTAAATTATATTCAAATTGTATTCAAATTATTGACAAAAACCTAATAAAGAAGAAACAGTCGACAGAAAAGGTTCCGTTCGCTAATAACTGACTCATTATATTCTGAGGCACTTCACGAATGGCTAATGGATTTCCTGTAATTAAATTTTAAAAACATTTTAATATTAATATGAATTCCAATCGAAGTCTCACTGAAATTCATCCACTGAGTGGCGAATGCAAAGGAATGGCCGCCTATTATCCAAAACATTGACAATACTTTGATTCCGTGAAACACTTGAATTGAATTATCCGCAGATTTTGTATCAAATATTTTCTTTGCGTTTGTTTTGGCGGAAAAGGCGATCAAAATCTCATAAAATATTGATTTCGAGGACTTTTCATATGATTCGAAAGCTTTCTGTGCTTTAGGTATTTGATCTTGGTTGAATCTTTGGTGGTAATTCTTCGGAAACAAGAGCTCCTGTGACTGCCTGTCAGCTGCCATGTGATCGCATAGAGTGCCCGCGATAACCATAACTATGATAACCGCGAATACACTTCTGAATTGGGAATAATCGGAATCAATTAGAAAATCAATATTTCATTCAAATAGCGATTCAATTATACATCACTACAATCGATGAGATGTCGTTTTCGATGTTCTGTTCGCTCTTTTCGTGACATTTATTGATAGAAACGCTCGAATTGTTTATTATTGTCGACGAAACTGTCGGAAAACAAATGATTTATTATTTTTTTTACTGAATTTATTGAAATTTGAGTCGTTTTTAAGGGTTTTGGCTGTGCTTTGGATTAACGCAAATATCAAATGATTTGATGGAAAGAGTCATTTAAGGATACGTTTCCCCTAAGAATCACTGCAGTCGACACTTATATGGACCGCAATATTGCCTACAATTGAGAACTGAGACTCACTTCGAGATATAATTCTTGAGATCTCCTCTTCGGGACAGGAAGAGGGAACACAGGTTCCAATTTTTATTGATATTTTCGACACCAGATTTGACTTTGAATTTGTTATTTTCTGTTGAATTGAATTAATTGTTTGAATAAAGTATTGGTAAAAGTTTTGGTAAAAGTTTTGGTAAATGTTTTGAATTTCAGGTATACCTGAAAGAAGTCTGATTTTGATTTTGGTATTTGAATGTTTGCCAAACAATATTTTGGACTAAAGTGCGGGGCTTTTGCCGAAACACATTCAGAATAAGATCCCAAATACGAGAGACTCATCTGTAATATTCCTGAATCCGGTTTTCCCATCGAATCGATCACTAAAATTATAAAAATATATTTTTAAATATTTCTTCAATTTTGTCAATTTATGTGTACTAGCAAGGTGATTTTTATATCTAATTAAGAGATTAAAAGATAGAAAATAATGGTCTGAAAAGCATTTGAGTAGAATTTTGTTTGGATTAAATTCTTGTGATTTTGAAATTCTTGAATTCAATGTCGACTTTGATTATCTATTTTTGAGGATTTTTTTTTAATCGTAAATAAGATTTAATATCAAGAGTGAGAACATTAACCCTAAAAACCTTGAGTTTGCTTACAGTTCCCTAAAAAAATAAATGCATAGAATTGGACGGACAACACATCTGAAGGTCGGCACAGAATTACTGATTATTCTGTTGATTGCTTTTTACAATTTAGAGAATGCTATAAAACATCCAATTTTTATGAAGATTTGAATGTTTGCCAAATAATTATTTATTTCATAACTCAATAGTAATTGTGGTAAACATTTTCTATAAATAAAAATCATACGATATTTGAGATAAAACGTCTAATTGTACTCAATTTTGACATTAATATTATGACTTTCAATGACACAAATATAAAAACTATTGATAACTGTTTTGAAGTATAACTCGCTTTCAAATTAAACAAATCTGAGAAACCTTTTTAACAAAACCCCCAAAACGTGATAAAAAAAGATAAGAAAAAAAGCGATAAGTATTAGAAAAGTCTTGACTTATATTTGATTTAAAAGGAAATCTTCATTATTTCAAACTTTGATCCTATGAACTGAACTCTTAGTACTTTCTTTTGAATAATTTTTTAATGAGAATACCGGTCCTTATATTACATTTTGCTAATGAAAAGGAAAACTGTGCACAAACTGCACAGACAGTCGAACATTTGTAAGAATGAAAAGACTCATCCCGTAAATTATAGAGTAGCCGATGGGCCTCCACTCAGAAAAACATTTAACTCCGGGCGCACCGGTTGGTCATCGACCTGAGTTGTAGTGAAGGTGAAGGCAGTGAAAGACCAAAAACTGTGTCAATTTTAGTGAAGTTTTAGTATTATATTTGAAAATATGGATTCATTTTAATAGGGATTCATTGGAAGGAAAATTCGTAGACATCGGATGTGAAGTACCTGTAGTTGAGTCTATTATATGCATAACATTTGTTATAATACATAATAAGGCAACTGTTCCTCATTTCATAAGCGTTCAGACCTAAGACCAAAGTTGAGAGACCGGACCGGACAGACGTGGGAGAGGAATGACCCACACATAAGGCAATGTCGCATAACATATCGCACCGATACATACAATGGTCAGCGCAAGAAAAACATCTGTTTGTTGTTTACTCTTCGATATATCATATTTTGAATATATTTTGAATATATTTTTCTCTTTTCTCTCTTATTGTCGTCTGTTATGTCGTTATGTCCTTATGTTATGTCGGGTTACGTCAAATCCATAACAATTCTATTCAAATATTTCGGTTGAATTTCGGACACAAGTCTCTCTCAATACATATTTTCTGATCAAAACTTGTTTACTCCCTTTTACTGAATTTTCAATTTTACTGAATTCACTCAAATTCAAACCATTTTTCTCTCATAAATCCCCAAAATAATGGAAAAATTCAATTCCAGTTAAAAGCTATTATGGCTTTGGATCCGGACTATCGACAGCTCCGGTCATAATTAGAGTCTTAATGACAGCAATACATAATTAAAGAGTCGGCCGAAACTCTACAATAAATCAGGCCTTAGAGTCAAACACATCTATTCTCTGAGCAATGGATAGCAATGGTATGTAATTTACAAAATGTCATTCAGTTTGAGAAACAAAAACTTTTTGACGGCTCCTATATGTGGGTCTGCGTATGGGTCTGTCGTTTCTATATTTGGATTCACAATACTGTTCGTCAGTTCGACAATTGGTAATCATCTCAGCTGGAGGTCAGTCCTAACCAGTGCTCTCACAAACCGATAGTGAAAGTGAAGCCTTTTAGAAGTCTTGCGCTCAACTTATGTCTAACATTAGTGTCCAATGGGCTCAGGTGTTAAACTTTGTGTTGTGTACACCTGTGCGACATCACTGGCTTTATGACCAAAAAGTTTATAATCGAAAGATTGGATAATAAACACAATTATTCCGTTGAGAATACATTAATCAATTCACTCCTTTCAATAGATTCGTACATTTCTTTGACTTTTCGGAAATTTTTATTTTAGACAAAAAAAACTTTCAGTTATTCTGCAATAGATTTCAATGTTAAACAGGCATTGAATTCAAATATTTTCAATTTTTTCAGAGATTTTTGAATAGATTTCAATAAATTATACCTAATTTTATGCAATTTTCTATTAAGAGTCCTTCGAATAAAAATATTTTGATTAAAAATTGTGTTTCGTTTGTTTGTTTTTAATACAGTTTAATATAGCGTGATTATTTTGTCCTTGTTTATATCTTCATAAATAGAAGTCTTATTTTATCAATCAATCAAAAAATAATCTTCTTTTTGGTTTTGAAGACAATTTTTTAAGCAAATAAATTCTTGTTTAGGTGTTTAGGAATTTCCAAAGAATTGTTTGAAAAAAAAAGTTTTCATTTGAATTATAATTTGAATGAATGAATAAATTTAATGAATAAGGAATTGTGTGCTAATTATTTGTGTGAGAGATTCAAATGTTAAGACCAGGAGCTTTCTGATGACCCATTTTGACGGCAGACATCGAAAAAACATTTATTATAGCAATTGGTTTGAAAATAACTTATGATTCACTTTAACTGCTTTTTAGGATCGAGGGAAACAACTCAAACAACTAAAACAACTTTCACTTTCCTAACAACTCGGGGCTAATGATTGGGAAATATCTCTACCTTTAGTATAGTGACTGACTTTTACTGATAGGCTTCTGATAGCGGATTATAATTAATTATTAAAGGATTCAAATTAAAAACTGTTTCAATAACTGTTGGAAAAGTTTTTCGAAATATTAAAACTTCGGAAAAAATTATTTGGAAATAAATAAAAACTTGAATTCAATTTTAGTTAACTATTATTATGTAATGATTTGTAAAACTTCTTATCACTCAATGATATCATTGGGAAAGTAGGTAATAGAGAACCGGGTATTACTGGATTAGGTGTGAGCCCTTCCATTTCTGCTCATCTTATCTTTGTTTTAATTAAATTTTAATAACTTCTAATTTGTAAAGAATTAATTTGATCAAGGAAAATGATTAAACAATTGATCAAGTGACTTGCTCAATTATCTAATGTTGCGAATTAAAACTAAAGACAAACTATTTTTTTAATTCAATATTTAAATGAAAATCAGAAAATCAAGGGATTGTTTACAACGAAAATCTCAAAAATAGGTGAATGTCAGGACAGGAATAATGTCAGTAGAATATAAGGCTATGAACAGAGGTTTACATAACTCTGATTTCACTTAAAGAGAAAAACTCTAATCTCTTATCGAAAGGAAAGTTTACTTCAAATAAATAACAAAATTATTGGGAAAAGTTGTGGACTTACTTTGATTGGCCCAATGCTCCCCTTTGAGCGCTTCATCGATCAGTTCCTGAATATCTTTACGACAATTGAAGGACTCATTGTTTGTCATCTGATTGTCTTCAATGACAGCGGCTTTTATCAGATTTAGAGTCGGATTAATATAATTAAACCAAAAACTTTTCAGTTCATAATCGATGTCAGGCAGAGAAGAGCTACTAATATGAGAGGCCAACAGTAAAAGTGAAACCACTATAAGACTTGAAGTCATGATTTAGAAAAGTTGTGGTAACTGTGTTGAGAGTCAGCTCAGAATATGATGTTCAACAGAAAAGAGTCGGTCCTTTTAAGTGTTGACTTTTGGCGAGTATTCATAAAAATGAAGATCATATTTGTATCGAATGGACAGATATATGTATAAATATATTCTATAAATTCAGTGGTGCACCAGCAGAGCACCGGTGCACAGACCACTCCGCACATAACGTGTCCGCCTATATTTTGAATCGGATTTCAGCCTCTCGTCTTCCAAACAAGACTTACGTCACCAGACTTTTCATCGAATTAGAAAAATCACATAAATTTTGTGCAAAGAATTCAACAAAAACACCGCTTATTCTCAACTAATAGTTCTCTTCAATTGGATTCTTATTTATTCTAAATTTTTTCCTACAATTAGTTGTTTTTCAATTGATTTCAATTCTGGCCCAAAATCAATGGAAATGTTTAATTAATTCAGAAATATATATATTTTTGTGGAAAATCAGTGGAAATGCAGGTAATTGTAGAGGAATGACATCCGATGTGAAAACAAATGCACGTGTAGTCCAAGTTTGAGGAAAGTGAAAGTCAAATGAGAATATTTTGGCTCAATATATGGGTCAATACACTAACTGTCAGCAGAACACAAACAGAGCAGAATTGACTACAAGTGCTCTAATATTTAATTGAATTCCTCAAAAAGACCCCAACTTTTATTTTCGAGAGTTTTTTTTAAATATGTTTTACTTTTTACGATTGATTTCATTACTTCAAATCATTGAAATTTTTATATAAAAATTATCTGAAAACACATTTTTTAGATTAAATTCTCAGAAAATGTGTTATTCTATGAATTTATTGAATATTCTGAGTCTAACTCCGGAAGGATTTGAGACCTATTGACGACTGCTATGTCAGCAGTGAATGAGGGACTCCATAGAAATGCTATCACAAGACAATACCTGAGCCGTTGAAGGTCTGATAGAGTGAAGTCAAGGCAGTTCACTGTATCACTCATATCAAGGCCTATAACGTAATTAATATAATTATCGTAATATTAAACTTCATTAAGGCCTACCCCCCAGATCTTCATAGCAGTCACTGAACCTCTTTTTTATGCATATTTTTTGCACAATTTGAAGGACAGGCTTTTGGTGCGGGAATTGAGCCAATCTTTGAGCCAATAATTTAATTTCAATTCTTATTAATATTTATGTCTGAAAAACAGTTTATTTTTTTAGTTTTGAAAAAATCCCAAAACTTTCGATAGTTTTTATTACAATATAATTATCGAAATTAAAATCTCGATCTTTGATCTTAAGTTAAACAACGGAAAGATTAATTGGATTTTGAGATAAGAATAAAATTATAATCTATTAAAAAAAACCAAGAGCTAAAAATGTGGTTTACATAACACTTTGATTTTCGTAATAAGTGTCGAAAAAGTTTCCATTTATTAAATTATTTAAAAGAATTCATTTGACAATTGCTTCAGAGATTAAATTAATCCTTAAAATTATGAAATATTACAAACGATTCAATGATATGACAAATGATTTAATGGAAAAATTTGTGAAATACTATTAAATTCCTAATTTGAGGGACACCTCTACAGTACGTATGGTGTGAATGGGGAGGAAGGGGGTCAAACTCTTTCATCGATATTGAATAGTTTAACGCAGTTATGACACAACCGATTGAAAAGTTAATGAATTTACTATTTGGACGGCTCTTAATGTTAATAATTGTGGAGTTTTTTTTACAGTTAGAGATATGGCAAACGTGATAACCAGTAGAACACGTAAAATGATGTTAAGGTTTCAAAGAGTTAATACACTTTCCCTCAGGTTTTGTTGATTTTGTTGATAGAAGTGATTATTTTTTCACATTTCATTACAATCGTGACATATATTACTTCTAATGATTTATTAATTACACCCAATTATACGGTTTTAGATTCAGTCCTTTCATAATGTTTTCAATCATACGATAAATTGAATTTAATTATTGTTTCGAAATTATTTTAATTTCTTTTATTAGAATATTATTAATCGATTTGTTTTATCGCAACAAATCATTGCATAGTTTTCCGACTTTTTCCAAATCTTTTCTCACAATTTATTCGACAGAATATTGATTTTTATCAAAACTTTTGCCATCTTTTGATATCTTCAAGTTTTTTGATACTTTATGCGAAGGTTTTTCCTTAAATATCATCCAAATAAAAACATTTTCAAATTAATTGATGATTTTAAAGAGATTTTTCTGTTCTTATTTTCTTTCTCTTTCACAAAAAGTGCATTGAATACCATCAGTACATTAGCCCTTAAATTACATTAACCTTTAAAATAGTTTAGGTCTCTCTCTCTCTCTCTCTCTCTCTCTCTCTCTCTCTCTCTCTCTCTATCTCT
>JAQIXV010000339.1:0-45222 GCA_034700625.1 Tectocepheus velatus | reverse complement strand
ATTATCTATGATATAACCAGGTAATTTAGAGTGAAATTCGTAGCTTATTAGGTTATTATTAATTAAAAATTAGAAATTATTGCAATTTTTAATAATTTGAAACAATTTTTTAATGATTTTAAGTTCATAAGAGGATCGATAGTTGGCGTCGAATTCAAAGTTTTAAAAAGTGAAATGTTCAGAAATTTTCCTGAAAATTTCATGAAACTTTCATGAAACTTTCACGTGAAACTTTCCTGAAACTTTCATTGCTCGCATCTCAGATTGAGAGTGTATTAATCACTATTTGCTGACTACTTTCCCATCAGTCGATTAATTAAGTTTTTAGAGTCTATTTTTCTCTTCAAAACTCAAGGGTTTATTCAAACTTCAAGTTTACTGATATTTTCATAGACTTCATGTGATTTGTGTTCTTACGTCAGTCCCAGTAATGACTGGAATACAAGTCAATGGAATATTCAGAATCATGTGAGGGATTATTCACAACAAAATTGAAACTAGCTTAGAATTTCCCATTCAATAAAGTATCCAGTAAAAGTTAGTTCACGTTCCTATCCTACAATGAGATTTCAAAATAATTCACAACAAATAACCTTACTAATTAAGCAACAGAGTTAAATGTAATACATTTAACTTTTAGATCCTAACACACAAGTAACAAGACTGACTATATCTAGATGCAGAGTACAAGAATTCAATCATTAGCAGTTTAAGAATGTACATGTTCAAGTTAACGTGGAAAATCAAATACAAATATATAGATATATAAGAAAAGACTGAATGAAAGTCCCATTTTCTTAAGAGTCAAGTCATCGAAAGGATCGCAAAATAATTAGTTTCTGACAAAACCTAAAATAGTTATAAAAATCTCTTAAAGTCTTAAAAACTAATTTTTTAACAAATGATATCAGAGTTTAGGTGACACTTATTTTTATCTATTTTTATACTTCTTCGAGAGTTTTACCACAAATCTATTTTATCTATTTTATCGAATCCAAGATATGTTTATATTATATACCGAATGCAGTCTGAAGTTGAATCAGCTATTAATTAAAGCCAAGCCTTCAGTGGACAGCCGTTGGTCAGCGAAACAACATGAGTGGAAGTCATCGGCAGCACAGCCTTCGGCCAAACTCGAAGACAACCCAAAAGAAAGCCTTAAGAATTGGGGAAAGACGTCATTGAAATTGTTAAATGATTTTAGAAAAATTGATACTTTCTTGTGAATTATCAATGATTATCATGGACAGTTGTACAAATTATTTTTTAAAAACTTAATTATTCAATCAACTCACCTGGAGCAAAAGTCAATAAAAATTCAAAGCACGCTTACAATCAAATTAGATTCAAAAAGTATATAACTTTATGAATTGTTTTTAGGAATTTTGAAAATCGTTCCGGCTACATTTAATCTATTACATTTATTATTGTTTTATTGAGACTGTAATTTGACATGAACAATTATCAAATAATAATTGAAAAGTTTAACTTCAAATATTGGTTCCATAAACATATAGACTTATTTTGTTCCGTCAACATTTAAAATAAACAAGATTATTTTATTTACAAATTTTTGTTAATTTATCTTGATAAAAATTAGATTTTCAAAATTTATATTTCTACTTATCAAGATCAAATACTCAGTTATCTCAGACGGCAACAGTAGTCCAATAAATAGCATTAAATAATAAGAAAAAGAGGGGGAAAAGGAGGCGACACTTCTCATCGACCCATTGGGCCAACTCTGTGTTCGTGCAATTGATCTTGAACATTCTCCTCGTAAACGAAAATCCTTTACGTCCGGAAAACTGACCCGTGAGGACAGCTCTACCGGAACAGTCAGAGTTTGTGCTGCTCTCAGCGCTCAATCGTCTCAGGTTAGCAGCGAGGTCAGGGATGTTCAAACTCATCTTGCTCATCGGGATTTCCTTCAGAAAAAAAACGAACTGGTTAACTCCAATAATCTAATGGGCAAGGTGAAATAAATACCGGGACATCCAAGTATTGAGAGATATTGTTTTTGGCCATCGATGCCAAGGATAGGGCGGATAAGTCCCTCTGAAGTGACTTTTGTCGCTCGCGTTTGTGTTTATCCTTTTGGTATAAATAACTAACAAAAGTGTATTCAATAAGCGATAGGAATACAAAACATATGCAAACGGCTATCCATAAGTCCATTGCGTGAATGTACGCCACTTTCGGGATCCGGTCCGTCGAGAACATTGAACTGGTGACCAGGGTCAGCATCGAGGTCATTCCTAGCCATATTTCAAGCAGGTTCAGTGATTGATAGCTAGAGGCTAGAAAATAATCGAATAGGTGATTCTGGTGACACATACCCAAGGTGATTCTGGCCGGTGCCGCCGGGATCTCCAACCAGAAGGACAGCCACGACATGATTACAAACAGACCGGATGGAAAGTAAACATCCAACATCAAGTGATACCAGTCCCGCTTTAGGTGTAAGTCAACTTTAATACGACTATAGTAGTCCTCATTTGGATTGTATTGAACAGAATCGTTGAATATTTCAAAGTCGACGAGCGTAAAGCCAGTCAATTGGAACCGGTCCCTATTCTGAAATGGCCTTTCCTTGTTCCACTGAAGGACAAGATGATCTTCGGGCAGTCCATTGCTGTCCAATTTGATGGAACACTTCTGGACATCGAACGGATAGCTCTCGAAGTTTAACAGACAGAAGAGGTTGAGCTGAAAACTGGTGAAGAATATCAAGTCTTTTGGTCAGAATCTGAAGAATATTCAAAATCAATACAGACTTTGATCGAAGAAATACGTATCCGTCGGACCTGGTTTTCAAAGATATCACATTTGATTGGCCATGTAGTTCAAGTGAACCTGGTTCTTTTACGTTTGGTACAAGGAGCTTTGGAAACCATATCCTATCGTAATAGCTCCTGTCCAGTGATATCTCTTCTGATGTGTCGTTGGACTCGAAACTAAGCCGTTCGTCAAACCACTCCAACTCCATCTTCAAAGCTATTGTACACTCCGACCCCTTCTCGTTGAACGAAGCCAGGTTTATCAAGTCCATGCTCACATTGACCTAAGCAAAAATTGGTTTTTAAAATATAAATCTAACTAGATGATTCAGATCTTTTACGTATAGGGGTTGCGTGTTATTCACGTTGATTCCAGGTCTTCTCTCCCTGTTGTAAATAGAGATCGTGGTCATTTTGAGAAATCTTTCCTCGCTGGCTTTTCGTTTGGTAGTCACACCACTCCGTTCCTGATAAAAGTCATTCGAATAAAGATCTGATATAAGATCCCTGGAATCAATCAAATCAATTGACAATAACAAGAATTTTGCGAATAATAAAAATTTCCAGAATTTCAACATTTTTTTCGTTCACTTTTGTATTAACGGAACGGAATATTCTGTGCGAATGAAAGATTATTAATGAAATTCTGAGTCAAATCCCAGTATTTATACTCGTATTGAGATTGTTATTAATCACTATTTGCTGACTACTCTCCCATTAATCCCTTTCCCATCAGTCGATTAATTAAGTTTTTTGGGTCTATTTTTTCTCTTCAAAACTCAAGGGTTTACTCAAACTTCGGGTTTACTTATATTTCCATAGATTTTCATAGACTTCATGTGATTTGTGTTCTGACGTCAGTCCCAGTAATGACTGGAATACAAGTCAATGGAATATTCAGAATCATGTGAGGGATTAATTATTCACAACAAAATTGAAACTAGCATAGAATTTTCCATTCAATAAAGTATCCAGTAAAAGTAAGTTCACGTTCCTATCCTACAATGAGATTTCAAAATAATTCACCACAAATAACCTTACTAATTAAGCAACAGAGTTAAATGTATTATATTTAACTCTTAGATTCTAACACATAAGTAACAAGACTTACTATATTTAGATGCAGAGTAAAATAATTAAATCATTTTCAGTTTAAGAATGTACATGTTCAAGTTAACATAGAAAACTATAAAGGCATATAAGAAAAGACTGAATGAAAGTCCCATTTTCTTGAGAGTCAAGTCATCGAAAGGATCGCAAAAATTAATTTCTGACAAAACCTAAAATTGTTATAAAATTCTCTTAAAAATGTCTGAAAACTCCTAATTTTTTATCAAATGATATCAGAGTTTAGGTGACAATTATTTTTATCTATTTTATACTTCTTCAAGAGTTTTACCACAAATCTATTTTATCGAATCCAAGATATGTATATATTATTTACCGAATGCAGTCTGAAGTTGAATCAGCTATTAATTAAAACCAAGCCTTCAGTGGACAGCCGTTGGTCAGCGAAACAATGTGAGTGGAAGTCATCGGCAGCACAGCCTTCGGTCAAACTCGAAGACGACCCAAAAGAAAGCCTTAAGAAATGGGGAAAGACGTCATCGAAAAACAATGCGAGATATAAGACGGAGAAGTGTCGACAGTACTACGAGAATGGGCAGTGTGACTACGGACAGAGATGTATGTTTGCACACGGCATCCATGAGCTCAACAACGAGATTAGTCGTCCCCCGAAATACAAGACTCGGATGTGCACTACCTTCGAGTATCACGGCTTCTGCTCGTTTGGTTCCCGGTGTGCTTTCGTTCACAAGACGGCCGACCCCTTCGATATGTTGGAGGCTGTCCTGATGGCCGCTCCACGGCTACCCATGCCGGAGAACCTGAGCCAAAGGGTACGCCCAGAGTTCTATCCCTCGGATATACTCGTGAGGAGACCCAACCGAGAAATGGTTAGGGAGGAGCAGCTGATGCCGTCTCTGTTCATCGATGACTCCACACGACTGTCCACTTTTGTTAGGCTCACAAACTCTCAGAAGTAATGAAAAGTGTTTTTGATATAAAATTTTAGGTTTAATATAATTATTAGTTTTTTTAGTAGAAAATATTTAAGTGTTTTATTATAGGATTTTAATTACAATTATCTTTTTCTGTCATATAATCTGTTTATTGAAGACTTTAAATGATTTGTTAATCACTTTTTAAACACTATTTTTATATCCAATTAGTCTTAATATGAAATTGAAATTTCATTTTTGATTTGTTTTCGTATATATTTGTTATTATTTTTAAATGAATTTTATATAATTTTCATCAAGATTTTCATCTATTAAAATATAGTATTGCATCACCACCAAGATTAATTTTGAATTTCAATCAGAATCATTTAAAAAAAACTATAATTTAATTTGAATTTAATGCCAAAAAATCATTGAATTGTATATCAGTTGTAGTCATGAAAACCAAACAAACATATGTTGAATGAAAATCAGATAAAGTATTGATTACTCAATGATTTCCTAAGAAATAACAACTTTATGTGTAATTTATATGAATAGAGTCAACACATGTCTATCCACTTAAACGCCCACTCCTTTCAACCAATGAGTGAAATACCAAAACCATTGATGTCTTCGTCCGCCAAACAAATACTTCAATCATTTTATACAATATTTTTGTCTCTTATCTCATAAATTGAGAGATATTTTAGTCTCTAATCAAATGGTTGTCTGAAGACGTCGTACGAAACGACAGTTTAATCACTCCTTCAACGGATCCGACGCTCAAAACAATGGCCACAAACAACGAAAACTCTTCAGTACTGACAGACAACAGACCTTCCAGTCCTTCGTCAGGCGATGAACAGCCGGTACCACAGGAGACGGTCTATACGATAGCAGATCTGGGCATCAGATCCCGGCCTCACACACAACAGACAGTCATCGGACCCGTAAGTCAATCGACAACTGTTTTGATCCCTTAGTTTAATGTCTTTATTTGTTTCTCTTTGAAGACCCGTTCGTTGAGTTCTTTGTCACGTCTTGAGTGGGTTTATGTGACGACATCTCTGGTCAGTCTTCTGGTTGTCTTCGGTCTGACCGCCGAACGGCTCATATCATTGAGTTCTTCGGATACGGACTTTACATTCGCTTTTCTACTCTCGTGGACAACAATCTTCTGCTTTGTTTACGTCTCTCAGGTCCTCATTAACCGCCAATTATCTTAAATTACTGTCCGATCCCTTCCCAACCCCTCCCTCTGAGGAGTTGTGTTTCCCTTTTGTTGTTATCAACTCTTTTTGTTAATCAAAACAATTGATTAGTCTTTTTATGGCCTTATTTTTGTGATAATCAATCTCTTTGATAGTTAGCACAGGTGTGAGCCCTTCCCCTTTTATGTGTAAACCCCTCACAGTCTAGTTATGAACCCTTTCCTCTAAATTAATGCAGACTTTGAGACAATAACTGTTTGTAAAGTAATTTGAGACTCATTTGAGTCAAACAAATATCATATTCTGAGTGTTATTCTGACCCCAATTTCTCGCATTCCTTTCCCTTTCAAAAGTCCAAAGTATTTATTGAAAATGTCTTTTAGGGTCTGTTCCGGGAGCGGGCCTTCGAGTTACTGGCATTTGTGGCCACAATTATCATTGTTTTCATTTACGTTGTATTCAATTATTCTGCAAATCCTGAGCACACAGACATCAAAACAGTAAACGCCTTCCCTTTGACAACATATACCTCTAAACTATTTGATAGATCCGTTTAGTGATAACCTGTGTGTTCGGTCCGGTGCTGATCATCGGTGGCCTATATTTCAGTCGGCAGTATTTCCGGTCAAAGAACTTAATCTATCGGACGGTCGGCGCCAACGTTCGTATGCAGAAGATGTGCGAAATACTGTACGCAGAGGAAAGCCTTCTTAAATTTGACGCACAATTGGCCGGTTCTTCGGTTATACTTTGGCTGAGGAAAGGGTTTCACTTGTGGTCGACAACAGACAAGATTGTGGTCAGTATCGGATCAATCGGAACCGTTTCGTGGATTTTATTGGGATTTTTAGCGGTATTTCCCCTCAAAACGACTGTCCATTCGTTACATGAAAACAAAAATTCAATTTTAATCAAAAGTGTTAAGACTTTTGACACAAAAAAAACTTTTTATTAATTGAATTCTGTTTTCATATAATGTTTTGAATTTTATTTTTCTCTAAAAAATTGATTTTTATTTTCAATCTTCAGATGAGATTCGAAAACAAGGCATTGGTTTACGTCTTCTTCATTACCAGTGTTTTCGAGCCGTCGATCATTATCTGGAACTTAGTTCGGGTAACGACTCATACCTTTCTTTTCATTTTGATGAAGAGTTTAATAGTGTTATCGTTCAGTACTCGTTAGGACCGGACGATATGGTGTTAGAGCTGTCTGTCTATACCTCCGGTATTATAGCACTTATCGTACGTATCGTAACAGTGGTCGTCATGGCTATGGTTTTGGCCAACTTTGGGAAAGGGCTCAAAGAGAAGGGTATGGCTTAACACTGAGTAAACAATAGGTTATATCCAATACATTGTATTCCAGTCTACGGATCAAAATCTGAGCCAAACGAAGAGATAACTACTACTCAACCGATAAATGCTTAGGACTTATGTCTGACTACTCTTTCTGACCGTTTTTTTTTCATATCATTTGACATTTAATCCCAAAAAATGACATTATTTTTGTCGAAATGAGTCATTCATTTGATTCAATTATCCTTTTTTTTCATCAGAAATCTATTCTTGCAAATTGTGAAACCATGTGATACTACTTCTAGTGATTTGTTTTCTGAGAGGAAAAAAAAGTGGAAAACCGTTCGTTATTTTCTTTAAAATTTTTTAATTGAAATTTTTAATCAATTTTTTTATACAAAAAAATGTTTTTAAAATTTAATGCCTTTTAATGACAATCGAAACCTTGAAATACAATTAAAAAACGATTAGAAACTAATCTATTAATCGATAAAAACAATTGTTTTCTAAATTGAATCAATTTTTTCGACGAAATCTCTTTTTTTATATTTTTTGAATAAAATCTAATTTTTATCAAAAACTATAAATTTATAGAACTATAGATCTATTCAACGCCCAAACCGTAGCCTAAAAGTCGAACCACAGGAAAGACATCCCAACCCCTGAAGTAGTCTCAAGAAAAAGGGGAACAGAACTTGACGTTAAGACGTTTGCTATGATTTAAATTAAAATCAAAATTAATTAAAATTTTTTGTTTAACACAAAAAGATATATAAAAAACTATATTTTGATTTTGAAATACAATATGGAATACAAACGGATATATGAATTAAAATGAAGTTAAAGTCATTGGCGTTAAGTTCAGCCAAAATAACATTAATTTTCTTATGTTTTTGTAAGTTATATAACAATTGAGACAAAATATGTTTCGTTTGTTTTTGTTTTGAGCTCAGAATTCATATGAAAATCCTCTAAATTAAGGCACACTTTACGGCAGGACTCAGACGGCAAGAGGGAAGAAGTCATCCCTCATCTCATCCGTTAGGAGTCTTATTAAGAGACGGATGACTACAACAACTACAACACCAAAGACAACAACAACACCAATGATGACAACAATCGAAGAAGTGGGAGAAGGGGAACAGTTGGAGAGGAATGTCAGGAATAAGACAATTCCGAGGATAACAGACGAATGGATCAACAAATGGGGAACATATCTCCAGGATAACAACGCAACGGAACTACCCCTCGAGGCGTACGGCATAACTGATATCTCATTCTTCGCCAGTTTTGCAATAAGTAAATCAAAGCCCTGGCGTATGGACGACGCCAGGAGTATCGCACTCAATCACCATGCTGAGATAATCATTGACCCTGATGGCAAACAGGGGGAAAAGCCAAAGATCCAGCCCAGAGATAGCCCCGCCTGGAAACTGTTGAATCAAAAGGGTTGTGGTGAAGCCGACGTGAGGGCCGCCCGTATTGTCAACGGTAAGGACGCCCAGGAGGGGGCCTATCCCTGGATGGTTGCACTTCTGAAATCAGGCGATGCCTGGTGTGGAGGCTCTATATTAAATGAAAACTGGATATTGACAGCCGGCCATTGTTTCATGCAGTAAATAAACCAATTCGACCTTGCTCAATATGACCTTGCTCTTCCAATGATCAATTTGTTCGATTTGTTACAGTGATGTCAACCCCAAGATGTACGCCATAAGAGTCGGGACTATAGACCGGAACAGAGGTTTGTCTCTCGAATAGAGTCTTAAATTTTTTGTTAGAAAATTGAAAAAAAGTTTTTGACTTATAATAGACTTTCGATGACTAAGTATTCATCAAAAATCCTGTACTTTAGGCCAAGCGTACAAAGTGGACAGGGTCATTATCCACGGCCGTTTCCACCTGGACAATCAATTCAATTCGGACATAGCCCTACTCCACGTCAGCAAACCAATAAAAATGAGCCGATTTGTCAAACCTGTTTGCCTACCGAAAAAGCACCTGGAGGAGCCAAAAACTAGCAAGCTACTTGTCATTGGGTGGGGTCAGCTTGGCTTCGAGAACAGGGATCTGCCGACAATCTTGCAGGAGGTTGTCCTCAGTCAGATTAAACTCCTTGAGTGCGCCAAAAAGTATAAGAAGAAGGGCAACAAAATCTACCGCTCTCAAATTTGCACGTGGAACAAGGGCCAGGATGCGTGCCAGGTTAATTTCCATAACATCTACCTATGGTATAGTTCTTTCGCTTATTCATTTATTTGAACAGGGTGATTCAGGCTCACCAGCTGTCGAATACCAGGAAGAAGTGGCCACTCAGATCGGTATCGTCTCTTATGGGTCTACCTGTGCGGGTGAGTCAACCCTTTTCAAGAAAAGGGTCAATTTTGTTTCGACTCAAATTGATGGCTGACTTTACTTTTTATTTTTCAGATGAAATGCCCGGAGTCTACACTAAAGTGTCGTTTTATTTGGATTGGATTCTAAGGGTGTTAGAGAGGGAGGAGCTTAAGCTCAAGGAAAAAGATGAGGCCACGGGTGGGGGCGATGACCAGTCCGATGAAAAAAGTGAGGCCAATGATGAATGACCTCGAGTCGTATAGTCTGTAATTTACTTATGATTTAGGTGTTTGTTGTTTTTCGTTTTTTTAGCTAGATTATATTTAGCTTGATGTTTAGTTTTATATTTTTGGCTTTAATTTCAATTAAAGTGTGTTTTTGTTTGAATTGACCAAGTGCCTTAATTGTTGTGGTCATTCTGTTTTTTCCTCCCCTCGCAAAGGTACTGAAAATAGCCAAGATCATAACAATAGCCAAGATCATAACAATAGCCAAGATCATGACAATAGCCAAGGTCATAACAATGATAAACAAGGTGATGAGGTTGTTTTCCAAATAAGTTACAAGCGATCAAACAAACACAAAGTTTCCAAGCACAAAAAGAAGAAGAGAAAGCATAGAACAACAACTGAAACATATGAAGATGATAAATGAATTGTTTTAGATTGATCCTGCTCTTTCTTTCTGTTCAACATTTTTTTTAAGGTTTTCAAAAAAAAATATTCAATAAATAGTTTAAAGTTTCAATTGTTTTGACGCATCCATTTCAAAATGTTCTTGTCAAAATGTCAAATAAATATCTTTCTTATCGTTATATTTTGAAAATATTCAATGATTAGGGTCTATTTTAAAAGTTAATAGAATTTGAGCAAGGTAACAATCTTTTTCCATTCATTTGAAGTTTTTTCTCACAACACATAACGTAATTACTTTCTAAAATGTGATGTAATTAACTAGATGCTAATAACCAAGGTTCTTATGGTTTCCACGTACCACTTGGCTATAGACCCCATTCGCACAAACATACGGTTTGTTTGTTTGAAATGAAAATCACAAACAAAATGTCAAAAGAGGTATTCCTTGCATTGATTCTCTTGCTTCGTAAGTTAGATTGAATGAATCATGGTCAAATTAAAAGCTTTTAAATAGTTGAAAACTTTAGCTCAATTGATGCTCGTTCAGTCGAAGGATCATCCAGGCACACAGTTCTTATACTGAGAAGGATTAAGGGCAGTTCCGATTGGGGATACGCCTACCGCGATGGCAATGAACAAGGACAATACAATCACCATGTTCGACACAACCAGAACCGACGCAGACACCACCGTGACCGTGATGAAGACGACGAGCGAGCACCTGGATCAGACAATCATATATCCTTCTTCAATAAAGATGGCGGTATTGTTGGGGGTGACGCTCATTCATCCCGACCTCCACAGGAAAGGGGCAAAAGCGCCAAAGATGTGGTGTTCGCCCCTCACGTGATGGTCAGAGCGTCGTTTAAGTCATCCAAAGCCAAGCCGTGGCGCAGCGATGAAGAGTCGGCCATAAAAGCAAACAAAGCCAATGAAGTTCCCGCCGACGCCGCCGAAGACAAACTGGAAATGTTCGGCTCCGCCCCCGCTGGCGGAGTCGGCCGTCGGTCGCCAACAACCCATCACAAAAAGAACTAGAACCTTAGAAATTGTGCCCTTGCTCGGTTTAAATGTTTTGAATTGATTAAAGAAAAAGCATTCATCATATCATCAGTTAATTTATTTTTTCAATAAATAAAATCATTTATCAATTAATTAGCGATAAAATTATTTCGCGTTTTCGGCCATATTGTCACGAATCCAGTCGAGATAGTACGAGATCTGGGTGTAAACACCAGGGTAGTCGTCTAATGAGGTCGAAAAATTAGTCTAGCAATCTACATTCAGTGATTAGCATGGTCATACCGGCGCACTTCGATCCGTAGGAGACGACACCAAGAAGTGTGGCCTTTCCGCCAACTAGGACAAAATTCCAAATTAAGTAACAATTACCAAGCCATAATTACCTATCTCAATAGCCGGTCCACCCGAATCACCCTGACAGGCATCCTTATTGAGCGCCCAGGTACAAAATTGTGACTTGTACATTTTGTAGTTCTTCTTTAGATATCTTTTCATGCAATCGCTATCCGGCACTATATTGAGTGTAACATCTTGCAACATAACGGGTAGGTCCTGGCCCTCGAATTTCATGGCGCCCCATCCAGCCACAATTGCCTTGGATGTTTTCGGTTCGTCAAGGCTGTTGTCCGGGAGGCATATCGGGGTCACCTTATCTGAGTACTGAATCGGTTTCGTGACTGACATCAGCGCTATGTCTGAGTTCAACATATCGTCCGCATTGAACCTCTCGTGCGATATAACTGAGCAAAGGATGAGCTGAAGAATAATCTATCAATAATTTGTACATACCCTTTTTGATCTTGTACGTTGTGCCTGTGTTCCTGTTGTTAGATCCGGCTCTTATGGCAAACGAAGGCTTCTTCTCGTTTTCATCTCTTCAGTCAACAAAAAAAAATATTTGAAATTATTTCACATTTAATGCAAAAAGTGTTTGAATTACTGTATGAAACAGTGGGCGGCCGTCACTATCTGTAAGTTTATAATAATTAAATACCATGATCAGATCAGATCAGTTCAGATCAAATCAAATTTTGCAAGGTTACCCAATGTTCATTCAAAATGGATCCGCCACACCAGGGATCGCCGTCCTTAAGAATGGCCACAATCCATGGATATGCGCCCTCTTTGGCCAGTTTTCCGCCGACAATACGCTCCGCCAGACCGTGAGATATGCCACAGCCCTTAGCGGACATGGATTTACCCAAACCATCCTTTTTGGAGCGGGTGTGCACTTTTTCCGATGTCGACATGTGTTCCTCAGTCATTGGATTCTTCAGTTCCGCCTCTTTGGCGGCATTCCCTCCCGTTGCGTGTTCTTCAGGTCCCTTCAGTCGAAGCATTTTCTTCTTGGTTTGACCAGAAGAGGACGCCTCGTCATCTGTTCCCTCTGTTTTTGGACCTGTGCTGACACTACGACTGTTAACCTTTGGCTTCTTCGGTGCTGACCTCTGTTTGGGTCCTCGGGCTAATTCTTTGCTCGCGAAACTGGCGATCCCTCTCTCGTGTTGGGGATAGTCAGTGTCGTAGTCCTCCCTATCCTCAAAATCCCGGTCCCTTTTGTGAACGTGTCTACGCCTGCCCTGTGCCCATCTGGGAAGGCCACTGCGTCTGTTGTATCCATCCGGTCGTCTGTGTCTCGAAGAGCCGCCATTTTGTTCTTCATATTCTTCGTACTCATAATCATTATCCGATGGCCGGTGTCTCGAGTGTCGCGAAGGAGAGGCTCCGAGGAATATGAGGTCGCCCTCGTCGTCGTCTTTGTAATTGATACCTATATTGAATTTTAAATTGTTACCTTGTTCGATTGATAGGTAAATTGGCTCACATAGGTCAGAATTAACAAGCAGAATCAATACTATTGACTGGAGTATAAAAAGGATATCCATTTTTGAATTCTGTGTAAACAAACGACACACTAATTAACACTATAGACTGCTATCGGGTTTTGCGTTAATGAGTTTTCTCTGTCAGATATAATTAAAATTTTTGTTTCAGGGATTACACTAAGACCCTAAACACATTGTTCTTAGATCCAATTAATATAATTTTCACCCATAATTGAATTGTACCTGGTTTGAATGAAATGATTTAAAAGTTATTCCTAGTTCTAGTGTTCTGAACAACAACAAGTTCCACCTTGCTAACCTTGCCAGTCCTTTTCAAGAAATTCAATTTTTTTTGTGGGAAATACTAACCCAAGTATAGTTTTACCCTAGTACAATCAAGCAGAAATATTTTGCATCAATAATTTATTCGGATGAAAAAATAATTTTAAATAATCTTAAAAATTATTTATTGATTTCCACTGAAAAATAACACTAAACTGAAGATTCATTTTTCACGGCGCGTGATCTTTCATCGTGTTCTTAATCCAGGCAAGGAAATAGCTGACCTGAGTATAGACACCAGGGAAGTCATCTTGATAAATACAGAAAAAAACGTTAATAATTGAGATAAATGAGTCAATTGATTCAAGTTCATACCAGCGCAGGTCGATCCGTAAGAGACAACACCAATGAGTGTAGCTATTCCATCAACTAGAACAAGGAAACTTCATAATTAGCAAGACAAATTTAATTAAAGTAGGCAAATAATCACCAATTTCAACAGCGGGCCCTCCAGAATCACCCTGGCAGGCGTCCTTCTTGTAGTTCCAGGTACACACCTGTGACTTATAAAGGACATACTTCTTCTGCTTATACTTTTTGGCGCAATCCTTATCCGAAATGATATTAAGTGTGACGTCCTGTAAGTTGACCGGAAGGTTCTCGTTGTCGAACTCTACAGCTCCCCATCCGGCCACCACTGCCTTGGGTGCCCTTGGCTCGTCAAAACTGTTGTCAGGGAAACATACCGGGGCAATCTTCTTGTCGTACTCAATGGGCTTCGACACTAACATCAGGGCTATGTCTGAGTTCAACATATTGTCCAAATTGAACCTCTCATGAGTTATCACTGTAAAAAACAAAATGAATAACCTTGTTAATTATTGAATCGAGACAGACCCTTTTTAATCTTGTAAGTCCGGCCCTGGTTTCTGTTGTTTGTGCCAACCCTTATAGCCCACGAAGACTTGTCCGGTTCATCCCTTTCCATAAATTAAACTCAAATATAATCAAAACAATAAATTATAGGACTCTTTGGTTACCCCATAAAACAATGAGCGGCAGTCAGTATCTAGGATTGAAAAAAAGAGATAATAAAACATCATGGTCATTAATTGAAACATGATAGAAATCACACCCAGTTCGGATTGATAATGGATCCGCCACACCAGGCCTCTCCGTCCTTCAGTATGGCCACAATCCAGGGGTGGGCGCCATCTGAGGCGTCCTGTCCTCCGACGATACGCTGCGCCAGATCTGAACTGATGCCACACTTATCCTGAGACATGGATTTTCCCAAACCGTCGGACTTTGTTCGCTTGTGGACCGCCCGACGGCGAACGCTTTCGACAACTTCCTCTGTCTTGCTGTCAGCGTTGGACTTTCCCGCACTATGGCCTCCCGCTACCGGTCCCGCGATTTGCATCATTTTCCCCTTGGATCTCTTCATGAGACCCGAGTAGCTCTGGATTCCTCTGTTTCTCGACTGACGGTCACTGATCTCGTCGTCATCTTCCTCGTCGTCACGCCCCCGTCCCCATCCCCGCTCCCTCTCCTGCTCCCTCTCCCGCTCCTCCTCCTGCTCCTGTCTCTGAGATGCCCTGTGTCCTGCGCCCCCTCGTCTGCTGGGTGACCATCTGGGTGTGTCTGAACCGGGCCCATGTCTGTGTGGAGTCCTACTAACACCTGTGTCTCGCGAAGGGCCGGCATATGGTTCTGGAGATTCGTCGTATTCTTCTTCCGATGGCCGGTAACTCGAGTGCCGAGAATGATGTCCTCTTCCGCGCGATTCGTTTTCCCCGTCATCGTATTGATTGATACCTGTATTCAATTTCAATTGTTATTTTGGTTGTTTACCTTGTTAATTATCTCACATAAATCAGTATTAACAAGCAGAATCAGCGCAATTGACTGGAGTAAGAAAATGAAATCCATTTTTTCTATCGGAATAAATAAACGACTCCTTAATTAAAAAAAAATTTTAGACTCATATGGGGTTCCGCTTCTCAATGGGTTTTCAATTTAATTAATTTTCTCAACAAATCAGAGAAATTCAATTTATTTTACGTAAGAGAAGTTAGAAAATTTTTAATTTGATCTTGCTCAATCAACAAATGGGTTTAGAAAAAACTGTAAACTTTTCTCTCAATTTTCAAATCATTGAACGCTTTTAACTCTATTTCAATGAAACAAAAACATCAAAAGACTGTGACTTTTGTTTAAACAATTTTTGAAACTCTCAAAAACTAAAATCAAAATCCATTGCCTTCAGTAGAAGACAACAGTTTGACACAAAAAACAACACATTTTTTCAGATCAGTTGTCATTATCACTGAATTTGATCCAAAAAAATCTGATTAAACGACAAAAACAATGACTTATTGGCGAACAGCGGGACTTACGTCTGAATATACTTTTGTTTTAAAAAAAATTAATTAATTATTAAATCGTTTTTTCAATCCATAGTTATCTGCGGTACAGCTCTATAGCCGCCCGAGTGGTGAGGAGTGTCATCAAAAAGGAGCTCAAAACGGATCCCAATCGGGGCAAGAGTTGGATCAAGATCGCCTCATTGGATGCCCCTGCTCAAAAAGGGGGACAGAAGAAGAAGGCATCCGTTGAAGACTAGACATCAATTCAATTATAGACTCATTTGTATTGAATGTCAATTAAATTGATTGTAATCTCGAAATGAATTATAAATAACCCGATTATTAACCTTTAAATTGGTTTTTGATTTTCAATAAATTGTTTGATTGATTTTGAAAATTGAGCTTGTTCTTTTATTTAGGTGTGTTTTCCTTGAATTTCAATTAGAGTTTTGATAATTGTATTTAAAATTGTTTGAAAACTATCGTATATTTTTGGTTTGTTTCTAATAATGCCCACGATATTTAACATCCTGTACAGTTAGCGTATGTTTTACGTTATATTACTTTATTGATCTAGATGATTTGAAGGATACAATACTATAATTACAAATATTAATGAAATAATTGAAAAATTGCGTCAAAAATGTAAAAAAATTGATCTCAAATTGATTTGATTCTTCCCCTTTCCAAAAATGGTCTTGCTGTTACGCATCCTGGTGCCTTTTTAGTTGATTGATCATGCTTGATTAATCTTATAAATACTAAAATATTTATAATTGAAAATCACTTTAATTTTGAAAATTTCAAAATGTGTTTAAAAGTCGTCTCTTTGCTGTCATTCTGTGCGCTCTCTGTCATTACGGGAGGACTGGGTGTTAGGCCGAAACAACATCATCATAGACATGAGGTTGAATTACCAAGTGACTTTGATCGGGTTAGTCTGAAACAATCATTTGAATTGATAATTAATTTTTGATTTAAGTCTGATCTCGAATCGGAACTACCTCTCAATCGGGAAGACTTCGAACGAGACGACAGAACACTTGAGTCCAGGGGTATACCCAACCCTTTCTCAAAGGATAAGGAAAGGTTCGACACCTCTCTATTCAAAGTCAGTTCAATAGACTATTCAAATAAATGTATTTTAATTCAAATTATTTGTCTTCAGAAGAGAAATGAGGGGAAAGGGGTCAACATATGGCCGAAAAGGATTCCCTTTATTGTAAACAAAGATGACTTCACTGGGGTTCATAATTTGACCATAATGGAGGCTTTCCATGATTTCCGCGTCAATACCTGTCTTAATTTTCAATTTAGGGGAAAGGGTGATCCTAATTACATCTCATTCAGGAAAGGAAATGGGTGCTATTCCTCATCTATTGGAATGAAAGGAGGCGCCCAACAAATCTTCTTGGATGTTAGAAGTATGTAAAACTATAATTTAATCTAGTTCATTTTGAATATTTGATTGTTTCAAGAGTGTATGAACGAGCATGATATCCAGCACGTTCTGATGCACGCACTTGGCTTTTCTCACGAGTACCTTGGTGATCGCAATCAATTGAGGTGGTTTAGGCAGAAAAATGGAGAGCCCAGAAAAGAATGTGATATCTCAAAGTACCAAGATACTACCAAGATAGTACCAAGTACTAATTCAATAGATGATGATCGTGACTCGAATGACTCAGCCTGGTATGGAGATAATATTCCTGAACCGTCTATAGTTGAGGTATACCTTGATAGTTGTTTAACTTTTTTTTATTGATTTTTCAATTTTGAACAGGATCAGTTCAGCATACCAGAGCTGAGTGAACTTGATTTTATGAAAGTTAGCAAGGAGTACAAATGCAATTGCAATTGTAGAGAGTAACCTTGATTTTATTATGAAAATTTTTAGGGAAGTCAACTTTTTAATCATCAATTATATCAAAACTATATAGATTATTTTTTAAAATTGAAATTAAATATATAAATTTCATTTATATCCGGATCATTCAAATTTTTGCAATAAAATTAATTTATTTGAAAATTATTTTGTCATTTGTGTTATGACTGCCCACATGTTTACCACTTATTCCTAATTACAATCATATGCTGACCAGAGGACAGGTGTCTATCGCTAAGTAATGATTGATTGCCCCACTATTGAGGACTTATAGACTGAAAATCACATATAAATAGTTCGGACTTTCAGTGGTTATCAAAATTCAAACTCAAAAACAATGAATTCATTGACACTTATCTCATGTCTTGTCGTTATTATCGGTGTTTACTCTCGAAGACTGACAATAACTGACGACAAGGAAGGCCTGGAGTCGGAAGAGGTTTTCGAAGACAACAATGACTTCGAGTTTGACATAGAAGTCAACAAACGATCAAATGGTTTGCCACCAAAACTGGCGGTCAGTTTAACAGAAAATTTTCCAAACAATCGTTTCATTGAATACTTCGACTCTTTTTCAGGAAAACCTTCAAAAACAGGTATCGATTGATATGCGATCGCCGCTGACGGACAGGGACTTCAAAAGAGGACAACTCCTAACCGTCGATGATTTCATGCCATTGGAAAACGTGTCGACATTTCTAAATGATCCGCAACTCTTTGAGGGGGATATCAATGAAAAAGTGGTCAGTATTTCCGATGGGAACACCACTTATCGTAATCTAATCACTTGTTTCACGTAAAAAGAGTGACCGCAACGCCATTCGCGATACCCGACGTAAGTGGCCGTCAGGTCGGGTGCCATACGTCATATCCGATCAATACGAAGATAGAGCGAGAGCTGTGATCGCCCGCGCCTTCGATGAATACCACGAAAAGACTTGCGTTAAGTTCGTTCCCCGACAGGCGTCTGACCAGAACTACATCTATATCTACCCGTCCTCTGGCTGTTCATCGCAAGTGGGTCTACGCGGCGGCCAACAGGTCGTGTCTATAGGACAGGGTTTGTATACCAATCAGAGAACTGTCTAATGATTTTCCCGATTTATACGGAAGGCTGTGCTTATGTGGGTATCGTTGAACACGAGCTGATGCACGCACTGGGCTTTTGGCACGAGCAGAGCAGGACTGACCGGGATAGTTTTGTTAGGATCAATTGGCGGAACATCCAGTCGGGAATGGAATACAATTTCGAGAAATACACTCAAAGGGAGATCCAGTTCTTAGGGGAAGGGTATGACTACAGATCTATTATGCATTACGGCTCACATGCCTTCGCAAAAGGCAGTCAACCGACTATTGTACCCCTGAAACCTGGGGTATGTCTGTTTTTTTTCAATTGAGCTTGCTTAAATTATTATTTGACTCTTGGTTGTAGGCAGAGATCGGTCAGCGATACTCAATGAGCAAAACAGATATCAATAAAATCAATAAATTGTATGAATGCGTGGATCACCTCAAACCTAATAAGAAGCCCAGGAATTGATTTGCATTTGCATTTGCATGATCATTTTGATTTGATTAAATTGAATTGCTTTTAATTTAAAGTTAAATAAAAATATAGATAAGTTTAAAAACTTGACTCATGTTGAACCAGTTATCATAGGCTGTGCTAATCTGTAATTTAACAAAACTTTTATAAAATAATTACAGTTTTAATAGACATTGAGTTATAAAACTTTTCTCAATTATTATTTCTGATTAATTGGTGAAATAAAAATTTGACACTTGGATGATTTAATATTGTTTAAAGTTTTTTTTTTTATAAACTGTAATTACTTTTTAAAAGTTATTTTAAATTACTTATCAGTACAACTTTTAATTGCTTGGTTTAATTAATCGATGAAAAATTTTTGCTTTAAAAACTGTAACTTTTGTATTGAGTATTGATTTATTAAATTAAATATCCATGTTAAATTTAAGAATATAATTTAATACAAGTTTTGCAATACCTGTCCGTCAAATGATTTTAAATTGAATTTTAATCAAAAGTGTTGATAATTAATGTAATTGAGAGCTGAACTCAATTGTTTCGATACTCGACCCGTAGTACTACTGATGACATGACAGCCCTTCTGACGAGAATTCAAGCCTTGAACTGAATTTCCAAAAACTATTTTATATAAAAACAAAACAAATAATTAATTTCAAATCTATAGACAAATTGATAGAAAACTATGTCTATTGTAATCATAATAGAATGTTCTTGGTACTTTTTTTCAAAAGTCTATCGAGAAAGTTTGAAGACTGTAACAAAACCTAAAAACCTCAAATGAGCATGCTGACAAAAATCGCTTGGTCAATTTGGCATCATCCATCTCTTATATTTTGATCTTGTTTAAAAATTATTAATAAAAATTATATCAACAACTTTTTGGAGATTCACGAATTCGTCCCAATTATTTGAGTGACCTGGTACACAATAGATTGACCTAGAACACTTTCAACTAATTGCTTACTGGGTTTCAGACATATGTTAACTAAAACACGACAACAAATGCCAAACAAATCCCGCATTGAATCCCAATTCAAATGAATTGATTTGATGTCTTTCCCCCCAATTCTGTGCTGACTATAAATATTTGTATTTCAATTAGAAATCTGTTCTTTCATTTCGTTTTTCAAATCAAAGTCAAGTTTTTTCAATAGATTTCCATTCAATTCATTCATTCATTTTATTTATTAATTATTTATTATGTTTTCAATTAATAACAGTTTAATAACTTTTCCTTTGATTGTAATACTGATGAGCCGTCCCACTAATGGTGTGCCAAAAGATAAGCTTTTGTCTGATATGTTGGAAATGGAAGACATGTCTCACATCGATAGGGATCGGATTCACTCGGATTCGGCCGAAGACGAGAAGAATTCCCGGCCATTAACTGACCAGGACTTTGAAAATGGGCGGAAACTGACATACGAACAGCTGATAGGACATAACATAAATAAAACTCATCAGGATATAATGCAAGATAAGAATCTATTCGAGGGCGACATTATTATCCAGAACAGATCTCAGCTAGTAAGTTTCCTTTGCAAAAATTTAATATAATAAGTTATTATTAATAACCAAGTTTATTCATCATCATTGAACATATTTGATTTTATTCAATCTTCGTAATTTGCATGTTGTAAAGTTTTCAAAAAAAATTCTTATATGATTGAAATTGAAATTACTAGCTAGCTAATTGGAATCTAATAATTAAATAAAAACTGTAATCTTGGACACCTTTTTCTATTTATATCAACCATTATCATGTACCAAGTTCAGTGGGAAAAAAAGACCTAAATTTTTGAAAAAATAACATGCTGATTTCAAATTGAATCTAGATGTTTTACAACGCAGTCCGCGGAAGTTCGATGAAGTGGCGAAACGGTCGGATACCATACGTGATGTCCAGTGAGTACAGCGCACAGAATCGGTCACTTATTGCAAGAGTATTCGAGGAGTTCCACAACAAGACGTGCATCCGATTCGTACCGAAGCGTTGGTTTCATTTCAATTACATAAAAGTGGTTCCGGGCGTCGGCTGCGCGTCACTCGTTGGCCGAGTCGGCGGCGGACAAGTAGTGTCCTTAGGGGAGGGCTGTCTAACGCTAGGCATTGTCTCACACGAGTTGATGCACGCCATCGGCTTCTGGCACGAGCAGAGCCGAGCGGACAGGGATGACTGGGTCAGGATCAACTGGGACAACGTAGAAAAGGGCATGGAAGGTAACTTCGTTAAATTCAGCTGGAACGATATTCAATCGCTAGGTAAAATTGGAATTTTTGCTTCAAGCTAGGTCAATTATTGAAGTTTTTATTGAAAGTTTAAAGGCGTTAATGTCTGTCCCCTTTTCCGCACAGGTATTGATTACGACTACTCATCTGTTATGCACTACGGAACTCATGGTATGATTTATTTTTGATAATTAACTGAAGAAATTGAATTATATTGACTTTTATTGAGTTTCATCCATCAAGTTTTTCTTTTCTTTGCTCTCTACTTATGCCCTGATTTCAAATTTATGCCATCCCTTTGAGCACAGGTTCAACTCTTTTATTGTCTGTTAATTAGTTGCGAATTCATTAAACTGTTTTTTCAAAGAGATTTGATTTGTTTTCTTAAACTGTTATTCCGTTCCCCTCTGTGTCTGAATAGCTTTCGCGAAGGGCTTCGGCGCCACATTGAGTCCACTCCGGGATGTGCCTCAAGGGGTCAAAATTGGACAAAGAATAGCAATGAGTGATAAAGACGTCAAAAAGATTAACCATTTGTATGAATGCGGTCGAGACCTGAGTAGAGATAATTTCTTCACTTCTTTGTTAAGACTTATCATTGATTTCAGGAATAAGTTTAAGGCTTAAATTTTTTTTTCAATAAAATATCATTTTTTAAGTAAAATCATTTTTAAAAAAAAATATCGTTAATAAAAATATTATCAAGCACAACTTATTAAATAAAAATTCCAAAAAAATTATCATGCTGTCAATTAGTCTAACCATTTGTAGTTAAACTAAGCTTATTCTCATATTTGAGATTAGTTTGCTTGCTAAGTTACAGTCTTTATTTCTTGCCTAAAATTCATTGCAAGATCATTTGAATTTATGGCCAAAAGAATTGATTATTTATGAGATATTTTGCAATAAAAGAAACGAAACACTAAATCAAAAAACGTGTGGAAAGTGCTATCAATTTCTTGGTTTAGACGTCTAGTGCTCTTAATTCACATTTTTATTACTTCTTTTTCTTTATGTTTTCATAAGAACTTCAGATAAGGTTTAAGTGTTTTTCCACTTTGTTTTCGAAGTGAATGTCTTTTTGGGAAATACTCTTTAGTTTTGAGTGTGTTCTCCCTCTCAAGGGTTGTGTAGAAAAATGTTTAAACAAGTTTTTGAATATTTAATAGACAAACAAATTAATGTCAATTGAATTACGAGGCCAGAGGTCAGCATAAGTTGAATGCAATTCTTTTGATCAAAAAGGAGTTCAAATGTTTTCCCTTTCAATTGAATTAATCCCTAGTTTTTGAAGAAACGATACTTTATTTTCAATCAAAACATACTTTTATTTGAATAAACATTTCAATTGATTCGTTAAAAAACAGATTAATCTGGAATTTCAGGAAACTTATCCGGATATTAATTGAAAATTCTTTGGAGAGAATTCAAAGTTTTATTTATTTGCTTAAAGTCTTTAAATGTAATAAAAATATCATAAAATCGATACAAAAATAAAAACCTTTTTTCAAAAGAAAATACAATTTTATTATTCATTAAAATTAAGGTTTAATTTCAGTATTGGATTAAAAAACGAGTGATTCCTTGAAATTAAAATTCAAAAATAAGTCAGTTTTAAACAATTAATTATTTTTAGGCTTTTTATTGATGAAAAGCTATAAACATTTAAATAGACCTAGATTAATTGATTGGAATTTAGCAGAAAATAGGTAATTAATTGGCAAAATATTCGGAGAGAGAGAGAGAGAGAGAGAGAGAGAGAGAGAGAGAGAGAGAGAGAGAGAGAGACTGTAAATTTGTAATGAATCCTAAATATGTATTTAATAAATTACAAGAGAATCTTAACTATTGATCTAGTTCCGCTACGACATTTAACTTGTTATAATTAAAGCTTTAATTATTTTGAAACTGATATACTTAAAACAAGTACCAGTTTACTTTTTAAGGAATTGGTAGTCCAACAAGAGTCGATAATTGTCCTTTTGACCAAGATAATTAATTGCTAATTGACCATGGTAAACATTTTAACAAAAAATGATTGATTACTACTCTCATTGATGTCAGAAAAATGTTTTCAATAAATAAAAAGATTTACTTTTTTTTCTTCAAATTTCTTCCGAAAAGAAATTTATTGAATAAAATGCAAACAAAAATTGAATTTCAAAAAATCAATTAAAAGTAAAAATCATTTATTATTTCATTTCATTATATAATAAAAACTTTAAATTTGAATAAATATTGAGTTAAACAAAAAAGTGTAACAACTTTTACTCCAAACCTCTGTTTACTTAAAGGCTTTCCCATCCGCTAAACGGGTGCCGACTTTGGCCTCAATTTCCGTATAATAAACAAAAAAAGACATTTTATTCGACTTTTATTACGCATCCAAATGGACGGGTAGTCTCTTCTTTATCTTCCAATGAGAGGAAAGACTACTTAAACAACTTCTTTGTTATTCCAAACCTAATGTCACTCCACTTTGTGGGCAAAAAACTACTCTCACTCTCAGCCAACTGTCCCTTTGGGCGAAATTACAAAAAAGTATATAAAGTGAGAGAAACCCTATTTTTTTAATCATCAGAAAAAACCGACTGTTCTTTGGACGGCCCTCTCATCTCATAATATCACCTCTTCTTCGTCTACGGGTTGTGTCTCTCAAGAAGTTTGAACTGATTTCAAGTCTAACCAAAAGAGTATTTAAACGTTTGTTTCGTTAGTGAAAAATCAAATTCAGTCGAAATCATCAAAGAAATGATCAAGGTATGTCTACATATGATCTTGATAATAGAAAGTCCCTCGTCCCGCGGTGCCGTTCTTAAAAAACCATTTCAAAGATTAATTCAAACTTAACTTTCAACTTATTTTACAGTTTTTAGTATTCCTCTCATTGAGCGCCTACTGCACGGCTGGTGGTGGCGGCGGTGGATATGGCGGCTCTGGTATGGGTATAGCAATGGGCTTATCTTCAATGGGTGGGGGTTACGGTGGACAAGGACTCGGTCTGATGGGTATGAGCGGCGGTAATGGAGGATACGGTGGGGGAATGGGTGGATATGGTGGAGGAGGAGGCGGAGGGGGAGGCTATGCCCACGGTGGAGGTCCCATACAAGCTGCCGTTCAGAGTCGACACAGCGTCGAAGTGAGACCTGTGCCGACACAGAACGAGCCAATCCAGCCTCAGATCATTGAAGTCGATTCCGGAGATCTGCCCATCATTTTGCACTTCAACTCCCGGTCCTCCCGACTGATGGTAAAGCAGACGCACACACCCGCCGGTCCCGGCGAAGTCCAGTCCACTTCGTCGGAGGACGAACCCCATCGTCTGGTCCACGAAGTTCTTAAGCCAGTCATACAAGAGGTCAGGGAAGTGATCACTCCATACAGACGTGTCATACAAGAGGTCAGACCCGTTGTCGAAGAGATTCAGACAATTGTCGCTAAAGGAGAGGGAAGGCGTCGCGACATGGGATATGATAGTCAAGGTATGGGCGGAGGCGGTGGTGGTTATGGTGGCGGTCAAATGAACCTTGGTCTTGGAGGTGGCCTGGGTGGTGGTGATGGAGGTTATGGCTCTGGTAGAGGCAATGGCTTATCTATGGGTGGAAATGGTGGAAATGGCGGTTATGGAGGCAGTGGGTTATCAATGGGAGGCACCTCATCCTCTAAATCATACAAATCGTAATACATTTGTCTGTTTTTCTCAACCAAATCATTGAAACGTTTTTTTGAATTAATTTTTTTTTTCGTTTGAATTTATTGTATAAAAAAGTTTTTAGATTTTTATTTTAATTCAAATTTATATTAATTTTATTCAAATTTTTTGTTTCATTTTCAACTAAATTATGAAAAACTTATGTCAACTCCTCTTCACTTAAAATCCAAGAGAAAAAAATCCTATAATAAAAAGGTTCCTATTATTTCTGAATTCAAAACTTCGAGCATGGTGATTAATTATTATCGAATATGACCAGTTATTTTCAAAAAGCAAAATTTTAATTAGGTCATTTTAAACTGACCTTTCATCTAGTATACTATTGATTTTAATTAGTTATACAAAAAAAATTTTCCTCGATTACAATAAAATGCAAACAAAATTCGATATCTTATCAGAAAATGTTTGATAAAAGTTTAGTACGAAAACTAATATTTGAAAAAAATTAATATTTATTTTGATATAAAACATGTGTCTATCAGCTATGAAAGCAGAGTTGTACAAGGTTATTGACTTCTCAATCTATCAATTAGCTTGGTCGTTAAACAAATCCATAACCCTATGCACAGCTCTGTATGACTCGGAATCAAATCTATCAACAAATGAGAAAAATATCTATCATTTTGATGACCAAGCTAATTTATTTTAACTCCAAATCATTATTAAAAATATGCTTAGTCACTTTAAAGTTGTTCCGGGTTAATTTTAAAATTTAATAATTTGTTTAAATTGAGCGCCCATTCCGTCTGCGAATATTCTGTGCTTTGATTTCTCCCAGGAGTGGCTCAACTCGTTTTGGAGCGCATGAGAGGTTAGGCCTCTATTTTGAGTCAACTTTCCCTTTGTTTTGTGCTTTCGTAAGACATTTGATTCAAAGCATGGATTTCACGTAAAAATTGAGTAAAAGTACTATTATTTCATCTACTCTTGCAAAATGTTGGAGGGATTTCTCTATGAATTTGACGGTTAGTAAAAATATCTTTTTTAACATGTTTACCAATTATAAACTAGCTCAATTTGATGACAGATCAATTTTCAAAATGCTGTCAAAATTACAGTCCTTTTAAATCAATCGTTGTTTTGATTTTTTTATTGAATTGAATGTAAATAACAAAAAACCTGAAAACCAATGGATTTATTGATTACATCTGTTTTTTAATTAGATTTATCTTATCTCAGACAAAAACAGACCATGATAATAAAATTAATCTGTGTTTAAGCACATCGATGGCTGTGCGTTGACTCCTAGTTGTCGCTCAAATCAATTAGTAATTCAATCGTTGAGTTATTTGATGTCAAAAAAATCAATTTATTATTATTTTTATTCAAATAGTTTTCCGATTAATTGTCAGTTGAGTTCATGTTTTACATTGATTTCAGTCTATTGTGTGAAAAAAATAAGCAAGATATTATTGATTTTTTTCTTCTTAACTCGCTTATTTAACTTCCTTGTTGAGTAAGTAAGTAAACTTTGAAAATCAATTAATCTATTGATTGGGTATTTATCGATAGCTCTAATCGTCATTTGAATTTTTCAATGACCAGGAATAGGCTTTTTTAGGTTTTTATTTTGATTTTTATTGAACAGCATTTCTATGGCTTCACTGAAAAAAGTCATTAAACAAGTTTTTCCACTCAATTCATAAATTGATTTAATGATAATTAAATTGAATGCAAAAAAGGAAACATTTTTTTAACCAAAATATTCGTTGAAATACTTGAACGGAAAAAATGAATTTCAAAAGACTTTATTCACTTTCACTCGTAATTGAAAAACAAAAATAAAAATTTATTTTTTAACTCTGAGTCTAAAGTCTCAAGTATTTCAAAATTATTCAAATACTCGAGTCTTCTTTGCCTAGGATTTTGAGGTCAGTCCACTTTTCGCCACTGAAAACAAGTGTTAAAACCATTTCCTATGCTTTAGTTTTGCGTAACATCTGATTGAATGACAATTCAATAACTTTTATACCTTTTCAATGAAATTCTTCATATTTTTTGTCAAATTGATTATCACTTGAATTACAATTCAGATAATAAAACAGAGAACTGATTAACAAAGAGTTGAACCAAATGTTTAGTTATTTCACAAAACTGTAGTCAAGTGTCGTATCGTTAAATAAAATGACATCAAAAAGGACTCAAAAAAAGTAAAAGTTTTAGAAAAAGATGTCATTAATTGAAAGTATTTTTAATTTTTCTGTCCGTTTCACTCGACTGTCATCACTTACCTGTGCCTCAAAAATATTCAGAAACTTATTCAACACATGTGTCAGTCCTCTCGACAATTAGGAAGAGTTCTGTTTGTCTCGTGTTATCTCTTTTTTGATTGAAAATAACGTTTAGTTTTTGAAAAATTGGTCAAAAAATATCTTAAATCCTATTTTATCGGTGAAATTGATTATTAACTTTGAGAAAAATGAGCCGAAAAACGGGCACCGGTGGTATTGATAACCCCACCTATGATTCATACGAGTCTGGCCAAGGTATTAACCATGGTAAATCTCTGTTTCCAGCTCCGGTTGGCAACGATTCGCAGCCAATTAATGTGATTTCGACTAAACCTATAATCGACTCAAAGAGACGTCTGATGTCTGTAATCGCGGAACCGGTTTCCATGTCGTGGCATAACATCGATGTCTTCAGTCAGAAGACTGGCGGCGGTCTGTCATTACCTTGCAAGAAAGGCGATCAAAAACCACCTGTTCATATTCTCAAAAATGGTAAGCAAAATATATCTCCTAGATAATTATCTTGGTTATGATTATTAACTATCAATATTAACCTTGAACAGTTACCGGTCAAGTACAATCTGGGACGCTTTTGGCTATAATGGGAGCGAGGTCAGTTTTATTTTCAAATAGAAAATATAATACAATTTATTGACCAAGATCATATGATATGATATCCAATAGAATTTTATTATTCTGTTAAAAAAGAAAGTGCAAGGTTATCTAGTGCATTATTTTACTTTCATCAACACTTTTCACTTAATTAAATTATATTGAGCTCAGAATACAATTGATAATTACCATGGTAATAACTTTGAATGACTTCAACTCTTATCGAAAAGAAATGTTTTACCTAATTATAAACCACTCGTTTTGATAGATTCACTCGAGTATTCCCAGATTAGATTAGATAAATTTTAATCTAGTTCTACAATCAATTGATAGATAATTTTAATATCGATTTTATTTCAGTGGCGCCGGAAAAACAACTTTAATGAATGTCTTGACTCAAAGAAATCTAACGAATCTTGAGGTCAAGGGTTCCGTCAAATTGAACGGAAAGACTGCAGACGTTGACACCATTACCGCTCTGTCGGCTTACGTACAACAGGACGACCTCTTCATTAGTACCCTCACAGTTAGGGAACACTTGAAATTCCATTCCCGGGTCCGTATGGATCAGTATCTCACCGATAAGACCCGTAATGCCAGAATCGAACAGGTCTTGCAAGACGTGAGTCCCTTCCCCTCTAATGTCTGTTCCGTAACTGAAAAACAATTATTCTGTCCCTCAGTTAGGGCTCAACAAATGCGCCGACACTTTGATCGGAAAGCCTGAAGACATTAAAGGGATTTCCGGTGGAGAGAAGAAAAGGTTAGCCTTCGCTTCTGAGGTAATCATTTTTTTGCTTTCTATTGTGTTTTACGCATATTCTGAGCGATTTATGTTTGGGAACAGTTATTAACGAACCCATCGATTATGTTCTGCGACGAACCGACCTCAGGGTTGGACTCATTCATGGCTATGAGTGTTGTGGAAGTGCTCAGAGATATGGCTCAGTCCGGGAGGACTATCATCTGTACTATACATCAGCCCTCGTCTGAGGTCTTCTCGATTTTCGATCAGTTACTGCTTATGGCAGACGGAAGGGTAGCTTATTTGGGAAAATTGGGTAAAGTATTGCACCCGTCCCTCAATTCTGAGGATAAACTAATTGACTTTATTTGCAGAGAGATCTGTCGACTTCTTTTCGACTCTTGGTCTGAACTGTCCAAACAATTTCAACCCTGCTGACTTTTACATTCAGAACCTGGCTGTCATTCCGGGCAAAGAGGCCGAGTCTAAGGCCAGGGTTCACAAGATATGCGACCGATTCACGGACAGCCCTTTCGCCAGTGAGTCGATGCCCGTCGACCAGAACCCGACCGGAGCTGAAGTATACGCAGCCATACAACAGGCGAAGAGTAGATCCGTTTACAAAACCAATTGGTTTATACAGTTCTGGGCTCTGCTGTGGAGGTCGTCCCTCTCCAGTCTCAGGGAACCGATGATCACGAGGGTCAGGATAATGCAGACGACTGTACGGATATTTAGCTTGATAATTTTTGTTCTCAAATTGATCAAGTTAATTTTATTGACCAGTTCATTGCGTTACTGCTGGGGGCCATCTATTGGCGCATAGATATGGATCAGTCGGGGATTATGAACATAAACGGCGCTCTCTTTCTGTTGTTAACGAATTTGAATTTCCAGAACGCCTTCGGAGTCGTTAATGTAATCTTGGAATTTGTTAACCCTTTCCCCCTCTCGATCTCATAATTGATTTGCTATTTGTTTAGACATTTTGTGTGGAACTCCCGCTTTTCCTCCGGGAACACAACAACGGCATGTATAGAGTCAGCGCCTACTTCTTGTCCAAGATGTTGGCCGAGGTCATTTATTAAGCTTGCTCAATTTTGTGCCTATTTTGATGAATAACTTTTACCTTTTTTTCTCAAATAAATAGTTACCCATATTTGTGATGATTCCGGTTCTCTTTGTGTCGATCTATTACTTTATGGTCGGCCTAAACAGTGGTGTCCTTCCGTTCTTTATGTGTCTACTCATCAGTGTTCTGATGACAACCAGTGCCTGCAGTTTCGGTAACCATTGAAAACTGACCGCAAGATCAATTGGAAACTAATCAAAATTGAATCTAGGTTATTTTGTGTCATGCGTCAGCAGTTCAGTGACGATGGCACTCGCATTGGGCCCACCCATAATGGTGCCCATGCTCATTTTTGGCGGATTCTTTCTTAACAATGCGTAAAATTAAATTTCAATTGAATTACCTGTTGTTGAGACTAACTTTTTTTCAAATGATCTAGCTCTGTTCCCGTTTATTTCATCTGGCTTAAGTACTTATCCTGGTTTTATTACGCAAACGAAGCTCTGGTCATAAATCAGTGGCAAACCATTGATTACATCTCTTGCGAGTCGAGTGGGAACACCACGACTGCCAGCCCTTCACCAATACCCTGCATAAGGGACGGACACCAAGTTATTAAACAACTGAACTTCAATGAAGACAACTTCAGTCGAGACCTGTTGTGTCTGTTGGCGCTGACACTCGGCCTCAGGATTATGGCATACATTGCGCTTCTGATCAGATCCCGGAAAAGATGATTATTTTGTTTAATCATAAATGTTAGCTAGTTCATTTTTATTCATTTTATTGTATTTATTTATAGATGTTTTTTGGGGACTCTTTTGATGTTATAATTGACTTTAATATAATGAAAAGTAAAAAAAATTGATAATTAGTTTCGATTTTTCAGAAAATCATTAAATAAAATAAAATTTTAAACAAAAATTTCAAATAATTTTATGAAAACTCATTTATATTGAAGAAATATTTTTTAATGATCTTGCATAAATAATTGTATTGCATGATTGGCAACTATTAATACCAAGAATAGTTAATCGTGGTAATAACTGTTTTATGTCTTATTACATTTATTCTACCAATTCGTGGATTTTATTTCAAAAAAATAGATCAAGATAAACAGATAAATGGCTGATTTGAATCCAGTCAATTTTTTTTATTAAAAAGAAAAGAAATGTAGAGTCAGTTGATTTGCTGTTGGACGTGATTTTCTCGTATCACCTAGTTGTCTCAAATAGCCTGGATGATTATTTTAAAGGAATTGAGAATCGACGCACAAAATACTTGGCATATTCACAGAATATTCTTCCTTTGGTCCTTATGATCTACTTTCAGTTGACCGTTCTTTTCGGAACAAGACTGGAAACTATCTTGATCAATCCATTATCTGGTTTCAGAAATAAAAGAGCTCGGAACGCTTGGAACTGGATTAGTTAAAACATAAATTGAGAGACAAATAAATAATTGATTGGAAAGTTTGATGAGGGGAACAACCGCTGATTTGGTCTCAATATAATGAAAAGTAAAAAATATTGATAAATAGTTTCGATTTTTCAGAAAATCGTTAAATAAAATAAATTTTAAACAAAAATCTTAAATAATTTAATGAAGTCTTGAAGAATTTTTTTTAATGGTCTTGCATAATTAATTGCATTGCGTGATTGGCAACTATCAATAAGAGGTGTTTATGTCATATTATTTTTATTCTCCCAATTCGTGGATTTTATTTCAACAAAATAGATCAAGATAAACAGATAAATGGCTCATTTGAATCCAGTAAAATTTTTTGTTAAAACGAAAAGAAATGTAGAGTCAGTTGATTTACTGTTGGACGTGATTTTCTCGAATCACCTAGTTGTCTCAAACAGCCTGGATGAATATTTTCAAGGCATAGAGAATCGACGCACAAAATACTTGGCATATTCACAGAATATTCTTCTCTTGGTCCTTATGATCTACTTTCAGTTCACCGTTGTTTTCAGTGGAACAAAACTGGAAACGATCTTGATCAATCCATTATCTGGTTTCAGAAATAAAAAGATGTTGAGTCAAGCAATGGTCGTTTTATTGATGCTAGTGGTGTACCTAGGTGATAAATTATTAAAGAATAATATAGATGACTGAAGATTTTTTTCAGGATTCTTCATTCTGATTAACAGTTCCAGAAAGAATTTCACCATGTTTACTTTCCTGGATAAGATCCGGTCGACGGAAACATTGGGATTGAATCACAAGTATTGCTATGTATTCGAAAAACGGACGAAATTATTGGTGAAGTTCATCACTATATCAATGAAAACACTTATTTGTTCCGCACAATTATTCATTGGAGTATGGATAATATATCAGGCTATTTTTAAACTGAGAGGACTTAAATTATTTCAAATTACCCTTTGGTTACCAATTATATATTATCTACCAAGACCAGCTGGATCGAATTTTATTTATTTCATAACATTCATATGTTTGGTGACATTCTATCTTAAGCTAAGTTTTAGGCAGACCTTCGATGAGATGACTACCAATAAGAGAGGTAAGAGTGAAGTCAAAAATCATCTTGTTAATTTTTCAATCATTAGTATATTGTATAAAACTTTGGGTAATGCTGTTGAAACACAACCGGTGTTCCCGACTGACCAAGGAACTAAATTCAAGCATAAGCCATCTCTTGTTTGTATATTATTATACAATTATACCCATCTTTGCTCTTGGCATACTTGCAATGACCCACGAACATTCTTTGCCGTTCAAAACAATATTGTTCTTGATAGCATTAATAGCAATCAGCAATATCTCAATTCTCAATTACCTGCTCTCGTCTGTTGGTATCGCGGCCCATGACTGCCAGTCATTACTTTATTCACTGATCGCCAGAAAACCCCTACTTTTGAGATTGAAATTGAAAACATTATTATTAATTGAGAGACTGTCCGGTCCTCTCATAGGATTCTATTGCTATGATTTGTTTGCATTCAATAACTATGAGTTCTATTTGTTTGTCGTCAATTGTATCTCATTTTTCATACTTTTCTCGAATTTTTAAATCGATTATTAACTTCATATAAATATTTGTTACAATTTCCACAACAAATCTGTCCTTAGCATTGATATATGACTTCAAAAACCTGGTCATTAAAGATACATATATTGACTATTTATCTTAAGCTTGACTTTTGCCTAAGTCATGAAATTCTAAAAAATCGATTTACAAAACTTTGATGGATGATACTTCTCTGTGAATGACTAAAACACATCAAAAATTATTTTAAATATCTATCGTTTCAAATGATCATCAATTAAATTAATGATCTAGCTCGTCTTATTATGACTATTGATTTAATATTATGGTTTGAATTGTTTTGAATTCATTCATTGACTGAATATTTTCAAAATATTCTACTGATCTTGATAAAATGTTTGGCGAAACTGAGACCACATCAATTGGTCATATGATAAAATCAGATATGCAGAGGAGGATCACTGGGGTTGAATTGATCTTGGATTTAATTTTCTCGAATCAATTAGTTGTTTCAAACAGCCTGGATGATTATTTTCATGGGATAGAGAATCGACGCACAAAATACTTGGCATATTTGCAGAACATATTGCTCTTGGTTGTTGTAACTATCCTTCAAGTGGCCGTTTTTTTCAGCGGAACAAAATTGGAAACTATCTTGCTCGAACCATTATCTGGCTTTAACAATAAAATCATATTTATTCAATTCGTGGTAATAATTCTGATGCTAGTTGCGTACCTAGGTAATTAATTACAATAAATCTCAACGGAACACTAGATGAATTTATTTCAGGTTTCTTCATTCTGTGCAACAGTTCCAGGAAGAATTTCTGCATGTTAATTTTTCTGAATAAGATTCGATCGATAGAAACCTTGGACTTGAATCACAAATATTGCCATATATTCGAGAAAAGGACGAAATTATTGCTGAAATTCTTCACAATATCTGTTAAAACAATTATATACTCCATACAAATATTCATGGTATTCTTGGTCATTTACCTTGCAATTTTCAAATTTAGAGGACTTAAATTTATTCTACTTATTCCTTGGTTATTAATTATAAAATATATACCAAGAACAATTAGCTCGATTCTCTTTACATTCACGGCATTCCTATGTTTGGCGACAATCTATCTTCAGCTCAGGTTTAGGCAGAACTTCGATGAGATGAAAGTTAATAAGAGAGGTAAGGGTAATGTGAATTCATGGGAATCATCTTGGTAATTTTTCAAATATTAGTTTCGAGTATAAAACTGATGGCAATTCTGGTGGAACACAACCGGTGCTCACGACTAACATCGGAACTTAACTCATGGTTAAGCCATCTCTTGTTCGTATATTATTATTCAATTACACCCAGCTTAGCTCTTGGCACTTTGATCATGTATTACGAGAATTCTTTGCCGTATAAAACAATATTGATTATTGTAGCATCGCTTGGAGTAATCAATATCTTTGTTTTGAATTACCTGCTCTCGTCTGTTGGCATCGCATCCCATGACTGCCAGCCATTACTTTATTCACTGATCGCTAGACAACCCTTACTTTTGAGATTGAAATTCAAAACCTTATTATTGATTGAGAGACTGTCCGGTCCTCTAATAGGCTTCTATTGTTATGATTTGTTTGCATTCAATAACTATGAGTTATATCTTTTTGTCGTCAATTGTGTCTCATTTTTCATACTTTTCTCGAATTTATTAATTAAATAAAAATTCTTAAATAAAATGAAATTTTGTTTTTATATTAAAAACACTTAATATTTTAGATTCATAAAAAAAGAAGTAAATACGATTACTAATTAATCTTGATAAATTATTCCATTACGTGATTTTCATATATTAATTAAAGCTCTTTTTTTCTGAACTTTGCCATCAATTTGAACGAGATATTTTATTTTGAATTATATCAATCAAGTTTCAAATAACAAATAATTTTATTTTTGAACTTGAAAATCACGTAATCTTCAATTTCAGTGTCCTGGATAAAATCGATAAAATTTATATTTCTAGGACTGAATTCAGGGAAAATTCAATACATTTATTCCTATTTTTATATATCAGTCCAACAATTCGCGGATCAAATGACAAACAGATAGTCATTAAGTATTTAAATATTATTTTCGATAATCTTCTTATGAATTGATGAAAAATGTTCTTTTTTTGAAGGGCTTAACAGAAAAAATAGATTTCGTAAAAAAGCTGAATTTTATCAGGGATTACCTAGAATCAAGAATCAGTAGGCTCCCCCTAAATAAAAAAAAAATTGACCAAATCGGTAATGGCGCTCAATGGCGACCAGAAAATTGAAATTTTACCTACCCATAATATCCCCTCCTAAGATTTTGGCCGAAAATCCTCCATTTTATCTACACCTATATCCCTCCCTAGACCGATGATGTCTGGTCATCCCTGAAATTTTATAAAATCAAGGTTATTTTGTTACGCATGTGTGCGTCCGCTTAAGCTTAGAGAATTTAATAACGTTATTTGAAAATACAGAATATTTTTCATTTGTTGCTTCTGTTGAAAGTTTGACCTAGACTATCACATTAAAACTAGTCAAAGTTCATTGAATATCTATATCAATGAATATAGATCGTTCTGCAGATACAACAAGTTAATAAAATTTAAATTTGAGAAATTTATCAAAAATTATTGACAATGAATTTGTTTCAATACATTCTTCTGCCGTTTGGCTTAAGTCTGAGTCACAAAACGCTTGACTTTATATTCACAGGAATTTCTGTCTCAACTCTTGGGATACTATTTATGACTCACCTGTTGGCTCTACCTAAAGACTACCTGTCCATTAACGCTGTCTCATCAAAAATCTCGGGTTTGGTTCTCTTCAGTATCAGCACTCGTGCGTACATTCATCTGAAGAACTGCTCCGAAGATTTCTACGGAATGTTTGACGCGATTCTTGTCTTCGAGAAAAACAAAACACCGAAAGAAAGGCTGAAATTCGGGTTTTCATTGATTTCATTCATATCTTGTTTTATGTCTTGTTATGTATTATCCCTTTCAATGATTCTGTTATTCGATGAGATAAGCCATCTCTACGAACCATTCAATATAAAATTTCACCTTTATCACCATGCCGCCTTAACAGATCTGTATATTAATTACTGGATGTTTGTAATCCAGTTCATTTATTTTGAATTCTGTAACAAATACTATAATTTAATGGAGTTTTCAAACGATATAATCAAAAGGTTTGTGTCATTCAGTCCCGACTTTGTTATCAGATATCAAATCAATGAAGTTATCGATAATTTCATTGAAAACGACAAACAATTTGCTGAAAACGTAACCCCTTTGAGACTTTACATAATTCTTATGAATATTTCATTGAATTTTCAGATATTATTTTCAACCCTTTATATGTTTGAACTGAGAATCGGACCGAATATTATTTATTTATTGTTTTTATTCTGTTTTGCAATGAATTTGTATTTCATTTTCACACAAATTTTTATTCAGTTTAAAAGTAAAATACAAAACATTTTAATTCAAAACATTAATATTTGGCGAAATAATGACAAAAGCGTCAAAAAAATTGTTATAAAAAATTCAAATTAATTTCAAAAATAATTATCTTGATTTATGTTTTCAATTTTAGCTTGCAAAACAATTTTAATTTTTGAAATATCTTGCATACCTTTAAACCCTTAAATCACATAATTTTAATGTTAGTTATTTCTATTGATATACACCTAGTGTTTGAAATTTTATTCTTGTATGAAATTTACCTTGATATTGAGAACTTGTATGTTTTATTGTTGATTGCTTTTGTAATTAATCTTTATTTTATTTCCACACAAACTGTTATTTAAATTAAGAGTAAAATACAAAAAATTTTGATTCAAAACATTAATGTTTGGCATCATTTAGAGTCTAAATTTTAGACGAATGTAATGCACCACAACTTGTTTCAAAGACCAAGATCATTTATCTGTAAAACATAGAAATAAGATTATGTAATGATTTTCAAATTTCTTTACAAAATTAGTTTTCAATAAAATAAAAAAATTTCTGTTAAATTTCCCAATCATTTACTGAATGAATGACTGCGGGGGACAGCCATCCCTCTTTATTCAGATCATTTTCTAATGAAGTCAAATTAAACCGCATTTAAAAAGTAATTGTTCAAGGCAAGTTGATTGAACCTATTAGAACAAATTAACCATGTTTGATTATATATTAAAGTTTTTACTTAACCAAACTGCTTTTTATGAAATATTTATGAAATCATTCTGAGCTCTGGTGTCTCGAAGTGAAAGACAATGAATTTGTTTCAATACATTCTTCTGCCGTTTGGCTTAAGTCTCAAACACAAGACTTTGGATCACATCTTCACTTCTATAACACTATCGTTGGTTTCCATAGTAATCATCTCACCATTGATGTCAGTGCCGGTGAACATCACATTCAGCTTTACTCTACTGAAGACCAGTGCTTTGGTTCAGCATTTGTTTTGGTTACGATCTTATCTACTATTGAAGAAGAGGTCCGAAGACTTGTACGGAATGTTTGGCGCGATTCTTGTCTTCGAGAGAAACAATACACCGAAAGAAAGACTGAATTTCGGGTTTTCATTGATTTTATTCATATCTTGTTTTATGATAACATTTGTTTACATCCTTTTACATCATTTTAAGAATTGAAAAACTTATTTATTCATTTTTCCCAATCAAACTCAAACTGTATCATTTTGATCATGTTATTCTATACGTAATTTACTGGATATTTGTCATCCAGTTCATTAATTTTGAATTTTGCCAGAAATACTACAATATAATGACGTTTTCAAATATCGTTATCGAGAAATACCTGTCCTTCAGACCAGACTTTCTAAACAGATATCAAATCAATGAAGTGATCGAAAACTTTGAAGAAAATGACAAACAATTCAATCAATTTCTAAAACCATTTAATATAATGAATACATTTGTATTGATTTTGTCTGATATTCACTTTTATTTTGAAATTTTATTTCTCAGTGAATATAACTTAAGTCGAACAGAACTTTTGCTAGTGGCAATGATGCCGATCAATTTGAATTTGTACTTTATTTTCACTCAAATTTTTATTCATATTAAAATTAAAATTCAAAACATTTTAATTCAAAACATTAATGTTTGGCGAAATTCAGACGAAAATAGCTCTAAATTATTAATTGTAAAGCTTTCAAGATAATTGAAAACTTGATCTTGACTGTTGTAAAATTGATTTTTAATACTTGATATTTTGTTTGTAAAATTCAGCATAATAACTTTGAAAGCATATACTTGTGCATTATTTTTCATTCAAATATCAATTTTGATGCATATTTTTCATTAAAGTAATGACATTTTTTGTTACAAGAATCGAAATATCGAGTTCAATAGAACAGAATAAATTTGTTTTTATTGAAATTTCTTAATATCTCTAAATATATACTTATTTGTAAAGATATTTCACTTTTAAAATGATTTTTTGATTTGAAAATATTTTTTTGATTTGAGAATATTTTTTTGATTTGAAAATATTTTTTTGATTTGAAAATATTTTTCACAAAAATAATTTTAATAAACAGTGAATTCAGTCATCACTTCAAGACATTCAAAGTTTTTCAAATCATATGAAAAGATCTTTCAATTGATTCCCTTATTCTAAATCCAAACCATAGGAATGTGAATTCTTCTGCGCATTCTCCAGAAATCTTAACTTTTCACCAAGTTTTTCATAACCTAGCAATAAATATTTTTCTCAATCTTAAGATGAACGATAAATAAAATTCAACTATTCTTGTGAAGTATGATGGAATGTCTCCTTAGAATCAATTTGTCGTACCCGGGATCAAACGATTAGTAAGTCCCTTTTTATTAGATTAACACTAGAACATCCGTGATGGCAGACTGTGCCAGTTTGATTAAATAATTGTTCATAAATCATGGTCAATTACTTTAGTTAAATGTTTTTAAAATAATTCTTCAATTAATAATTAGGTTTAATTTAATAGATTTGAATTTTTAGCTAGTTAAATACTGTTTGGCATTCTCTGCCATCACGGCTGTTTACGTATGTTTTTTTGCTTGGATGTTCTAGTGTTAATCAGATGAGCCATACATTCAACATTAAGAAGAAGCCTGTCCTCAATGGTAGAGTCGGCCAGTCTTTCGTTAGTCGCTCTGCATATCAGATATTGATTGTTGTGATCAGACTTCGGCACAAAAGACACAATCGATTCGGTGATATTGCTATCAATTATGTCACTGTTTTGGACATCCGTCAGATTTTCGGACCCAACCAACCAATACATATGAGGGGCAGGTCTTGACCCGTGACTACTGCACCGGAACTGAGCTAAAGAGCCGGCAATAAGTGGAGTATTTTTGGTCAGTATTTCAACATTCAATGGTTTTACTGAAAAATTAAGATAAAAATTATTATTCAAATGAAAGTAACTCTTAGTTTGAGTTTACAGTTCATATCAATGACAACACTCCTGTCGATGGGTTCGTACAGTCCCTCACTTGAGGCGCGACATATCAGTTCACTTCTGTAGTCCTTTCGGTTGAGTTTACGTAAATTGAGTTCATTTCGGACAATACCCGACCTGTTTGTTGTGTATGTGCTGTCGATAACCACTTCAAGTATTCCCGTTTGAAACCATACGAGAGCTGGAGAGGGGTTTCCATCACTTGCTTCACATATCAGCTCAACATAAGTGAACTCATCGTAAGGACCGATCAGTCCATCAAGAGTTTGACCTAATTTATTGATTATCTTCAGGTCTTTTGGCGGACCAAACACTTCTAGGAAACTACTGGAGCTTTGGGTACGCCTTGTCTTGTAGTCGACTCGACACCGATATTCGCCTTCATCTTCATTGAGGACAGGGTTTATCTTAAGCATCGGCGGATCAGTTGACACATCGAAGTTGAAACGATTGTTCAGAGCACTGGATATCAGGATATGTTTGGCTTTGAAGAGCTGTCTGTTCCTTGAGTCCAGTTTATAGAAGGGAAGGGCACTGTTCTCGTAATACCAGAGCACAAGTAGTACCTCGTTTTCATCCCAGTCCGAGGTCTGACAGGGAATCGAAACGGTTTTACCAGAAATCGCTTTTATATAGAGGATATCTGCGGTAAATTATCATGATCAATTTATATTCACTTAAATTAACGCTGGTAATACCTGAATTTGATGCAAGATGAACTGAAATCATCAGGGTTATGAGTAAACACAAACGAAACAATTGTTTTAAATTCATTTTTATTTTTCAAATTTGAATACAAATACATATTTCAGAAGAAAATATTGATTTCAATGCAAATGAAAAAATTGTTTTTGAAATGAAGTCTTCAATAAAAAGGGAAAAACATATCTCTTATGTATAATAAAGACATTAAATAATAATAAATAAAAAAAACTTTTATTTAATTTTCTGGAAAACACTGATTTAGAAGTCGTGATCAGAAAATCAATTTCTTATTAAATATCACTTCATTTGTAATCAAATTTTATTCCAAGAATATAATTGACTCAGCACTTGGAGCCTATAATTCAAGTCTTTATTCATAAATCATTTGAACGAAAGAAGTTTTGATTGTTTTTAAATTGTTTTCTAATTATTGTTTATTATATCTATTGGAGAGGGAGAGATATTTTGTAGTGAAATTAGCTCTCTTCTTTGAAACCTGGTTAAATTTAATTTGATAAATCCCATCAATATATAAGAATTACTTTAAAAACTGTAACTTTTTAATTGAGTTTTGATTTTAATTACATTAGTTTCAGTAATTCATTTGATTTTCACTTCATTGAGAGCATTGTTTATCATTAATTCCTCTTTAAAGAGGAAACGGTCGCTCAGAATGTGTTTGTGGACTGGAATAGCAGATAATTGGCGCTAATGACACAGTTCATCTGTCCTAAGATAATCTGCGAGTACGGCCACAAATCACGAAACGCTGAGAACGGGTGATAAAAAAAACTGTGCAAAATATGAACTAATAAAAGTTAACTTGGTAAATAAATTTTGTAAAGTTTTAAATTAAGTTGAGTCGAATCAAGTCGATATCAAAGGACTGGTGGGTCTATGTTTGAGTTTATTATTGAAATTCGTTGTAAAACTCGAGGATAGGGCTCATGGATAGGAAATCTACTGAACTACTGACCACTGCTTTATCCTTTTGCCACAGAAAAGTATTTTAATCCTGCAAAACACTTGAGGCTATTAACAGATTTCCTGGTTTTCCACTCTTTCCCTATAGAAAGCATTCAGTTTTATACCTGTCCTCTGATATTGAATTATCGATTGCCATAAAATTTATTTACAAAAAACAAAATTTCAAATAAAATGAAACAAATTCTCGTTTTTTGTGTTTTTCTATCAATTTTTTATCGTATGCTTTGAATACATTTTTTAATTTATTTGAAAATTAATTATTTGTTTTGATTTTGTTTTTCAAGTATTAAACGGAGAGACAAAACATTCGCCAAAAGTCTTCTTAAGAAGAGTTGAGTTTCTCATCAGAACCGCTGAAACCCATTTGGAGAGACACCAGAAGAATAACGACTGTCCCACCGCTCGTCGGCTTCGGATTGAGCTGAAAGTCATACGACTTGTTGAACAGGAACTGAGAGCTCTGGACAGGGATGGCGTTCACCTCAACGAAAGACAATTCCAAGAGTTTGACAAAAAATTGCTTCACCATGAAAATCAAATTGTCGAAATTTTAGCCTAATTATCCCCTGTTCATTATATTTTGAAATTAAAAGACCAAGTTTATCTTGAAATATGTTTCGATAATTCCATTTTTTATAAAATTCAAGACAAGGATGTTATGAAAAATAGGATTTCAGTAAATATTATTTATTTTTGAAACAGGATTTCGAGAACAATAGGATTAAACTTATCAAAATGCCCTTGCTATCTTCTAGGCCACAGCACGAGGGACACCACATTTTCAGAGTCACATGAATTTCATCAAATTTATGAATTCTTACATAAGTTTTGAAATTTTTAATCAAAAAAAAAAAAATAAAATTATCCGAAATTTTATGTGAATTCATACATAAGTCAAGAGATTAGAAAACATTTAAAAACAATTTTCGTTAAAACTTTGTCTGAATTCAAGAATAAATTCAATTAATTAATAGCCAGAACTCTAATCCGGGTAAAAATGAAATCCACTCTTTTAGTCTCATTTGCATTATTCGCCACAATAATTGGTATTCAAATAAAAGACAAACTTGATAAAATTACCTTGCTAACTAATTTATCTCGCAATATAGTGGTCGAGAGTCAATACCTGCCAGAAGTGCTCTTAAATAGAGCAAGGCAACTGATAATGAGAGCTGTCTATGACCTCAACCAACACCATCAACACGGGAGGAGTCATTTGATCCGAGAGTTGGAACAGGAGTTGGAAACCGTTTACGACTTGGAGAAGGAGTTACAGTCTTTGGATCAGAGCAGACATATCGAGAGGGAAGAGGTCCACAAAGTTGAGGAACGACTGCTCCACCACGAAAACAGACTCATTGAGTTGAGCCTTGCTGTTGAAACCACTCATAATCACGAATTGGAGGAGGGTAGAAAAGCTATGGAGAACAGAAATAGAGAGGGTCATCGGGAGGGTGGTGAAGTCTATTGATTTATCATGTTTAATTAATTGATTAAATAAATTTTGACTAAATTTCGAATTTTATTTCAAATAAAATAAACAATAGAGTCAAGATTTCAAGGTAAAATTAAAATTTAAGCTTGACAATATGAGGCCCACCAAACTTTAAAGCCTTAATTGAATGTGCGATAAGAATCATGGTTAACACCGTCATATATCTCGCGATGAGGGGGTATTTGATTAGAAAAATATTTTCTTCAAATCTAATCAAAACTAAAAGTATTTCACCTTTGAAGTAGAGTTAAGTAAAAATAAGTTCAAAATATTTATAATCATTATATAACTATTAATACACAAATATAAATATTATTACGCGTTTTTGGGCCATTAACATGATAAATTCTAAAATTTAGATAAAATTAAGCTAAGTCAACCATTGGTAATTTTATGACCATGGTTAGTAACAAATCTGAGTTCGGGTTTAATAAGTAACTAACCAATGATATCAGGCTCGTTTTGAGATTGAATGTTCGTCACATTATTATCTTGCGATATAACAGTATGAGGCTATCTGTTTAAATGTCACATGCTCATCTCAAATCTACTCATGATATCTAACCTTTTATTGCAATTTCAACAGAATTTTGTATTTAAACGGAATATAATTTACTCTCAAAACTCATTCTTGAATTGACTTTGAATTGACTTCGAGTAAAATTTAAGACAAATCCCAAATGAAGTTCTTATTATTAGTTTCATTGGCTTTGGCCGCCTATGGTATGTCCCCTCCATATGTCCTTTCCTTAATTCTGACTAACGATCCATTCTATTGAATGCAGTGTCAGCCGCACCCCTTCCCCATGAGCTCATTGTCAGTGCCAATGAGGTCATCAAAATGGGAGAGGAACAGCTGAAGGGACACCACAGCGCCGGACGTCAGGAACTGACCAAACGCTTGGAGTATGAGATGGGTCTCTTGAAGCACTTGGAGGCTGAGTTCCAGGTCCTCCAACACGGCGACCACGACGAGAAAACTCTCCACGAGTACGAGGAACGACTCCTCCACCTCATCAACAGAGTCAACGAGGAAGTCGAAAAGATCAAAGTCCACGAGCCTGAGCCTGAGCCTGAGGTCGACCCAGAGATGGTACCCCTAATCGAAGAGCTGAGCGCCAAAGCCAAGGAAGTGATCAAAATGGGAGAGGAACAGCTCAAGATTCACAACGACGCCGGACGTCACGCTCTGACCAACTTCTTGAGATACGAGATCGACCTCTTGAAGCACATGGACGCTGAGTTCCAGATCTTAAAGCTCCATAACCTCGACAGCGCTGCTCGTCGTCAGTACGCGGAAAAACTCCAACACCTGACCAACAGAGTCAACGAGGAATTGGCCATGATCAAGGCTCACGCCGATGTTCAGGAGGTCGTCGAGAAGGAGGTCCTCGAAGTCGCTGATAAAGAGAACGAGAAATTAGAAGAAGAGGTCATTGAGTTGGAGAAGAAAGAGGAGGAAAAGCTCGAGGAGAAGATTGTCGATGAAGTGCACGAAGAGAATGAAAAGACCGAAGAGAAGGTGATTGACAACGAACACCAAGAAAATGAAAAGATCGAGGAAGAAGTTGTCGAGGAAGTGAAGAAAGACGACGAGAAGATCGAAGAAGAGATCAAAGAGGAAGTCAAAGAAGACAACGAGAAGATTGAGGAAGAGATAAAGGAAGAGGAGCACAAAGAGAATGAAAAGCTCGAGGAAGAGATCGTTGAACAAGAGCATAAAGATTTGGAAGAGGTCAAGGAGGAGGTCGTCGACAAAGTTGTCGAGGAAGAGAAGAAACTCGAGGAACAACTCGCCGAAGAGAAGGACGAGAAGAAGGTAATCGAGCTCAAAAAAGAGCACGAAGACAAGATCAAGCAGATCATCGACGAAATTGTCAAAGATCAGATGAAAAAGGAGGAGGAGAAGGTCAAAGAGATTGTTGACGAACACGAAAAGAAAGAGGAAGAGATCGTTAAGGATGTCGTCGAAGAACAGGAGAAGAAAGAGGTCGAACAGATCGAGGAAATTGTCCAAGAGCATGAGACAAAAGAAGAGGAAAAGATCGAGGAAATTGTTGAAGAGGTAGAAAAGGAGGAGAAGGAAAACGTCGAGGAATTTATCAAAGAGGAGGACAAAAAAGAGGAGGAAAAGGTCGTAGAAGTTGTCGAAGAGATTGAGGAGGAGACCGAGAAGAAGATCGAGGAAGTTGTCGAACAGCACAAGATCGATGAGCATGCTAAGTTGGAAGAGGTCATCCGTGAGCTCGAACTCCTTAGAGACCACTTCAAAAACCAGAAAGAGCAAGGTAAAGAGGACAAGAAGCTCGAGGAGGCCATCCATGAACTCGAGAAAGAGGTTGAGAAAAAAGTTGAGGTTCATGAAACAGTGCAAGAGCATTTGGAACAGAGCCCTGATCAGCTCAGTTTCCTTCACTAATTGTTTTCTAAATTAATGTTAAATTTGTTGCAAATATTTTCCAAAAATTAAAATTTTCAATCAATAAAACTTTTTTGAATTGAAACTTGATCATTTAATTGATTCCTAATTGGAAATAAAAGTTCAAATTCAACCAATTTAACCTTGATTGATTTGAATTCAATTTTTACGACTCAATTTAAAATCGTATAAAATATTTGATTGAATTCTTTGAAATCTATCAAAACTTATGAACTTTTTATCTATAAATCGATACAAAACTATAAACATATGGCAACAGAATTGTGCAAAAAGACAATCAGAAAGTAC
>JAQIXV010000338.1:0-46041 GCA_034700625.1 Tectocepheus velatus | reverse complement strand
TTAATCATATGAATGACCAAATGTTTGATGAATTCCAGAAGAAGTATGAATTAAAATCATTGGATCTGTTTATCGATGCGAATGAAGACAAGAGGAATGTCTTCAAAGAGGAATTATTTGGTACTTTGAGTTGTGAATTCTTCGTGAGTTGGTCTGTGACCCGAATCGGTATAAAAAAGAGTCGACAACTGATAATAATATTATGTCATCAGAAGGACTCTTATTGCAAATCCAGTGATTTTGTAGATATGATTGAAAACAACAAAACTCTTAAAACTTTTCGGTTAATCATTCCTTTCGAGGATCCGAGTGTTTGGTTCAAATATATCTTAAAATTGGATCAATTGATTCAATTGGATTTGAATGACAGGTCAACCAAATTGTATTGAATAACGATTTGATTGGAGATATGAGACAATTGGCCATAAATTGCAAACAAATTAAAAAATTGAATTTCTGTGTTATTTTGGAATCAATTGATTTGATTACACAATTGTTTTCAACATTCAATCGATTCAAACGATTGAAAAGATTTGAATTGGATTTGCGTTTGAGAGGAGACCAACAAATGTTTGAATTTATGAATCACTTCCAACTGTTCACACATTTCAAAGAACTCAAAGACTTAACTCATTTCACATTCAATTCGTCTCCAAATCTTTCAATTAATGAAAACGTTTTGACAGATATTGACATCAATTTACCGAATATTCAATATTTGAATTTCAATCCTAATATCGACGCCACCGAATGGACGGCACATATTCTGAGCCGACTCTCAAGACTGCAGAACATAAGCGTTAGAGTAAATGAGGGGTCGATTCGTACGACTATTGAAACTAATTTGAGAAACAATTGCAATAAAATCAATTCAATTGAATTTAATTGAAGTTTTGTTCGATACTAAATAGATGTGCGGTCCTAATGACCCCTTCCTTTCTTTAATTCATACAAATATTTTGTGAAAATACTTAATTTTAGTTCAAATTTGCTATAAATTACTTTAAAATGAATTTATCCGATATTTTCTGTTAATTAAAAATTAATTTAAATATTGATAATTAGGGTTCGCATACATAACACCCTTTCTCTGTATTACTACTAATGTCCGGATTTGTATGTCTTTTAAATTTTATTTTAATTCGTATTTAATTTGTATTTCAAAGAATAGACTTTTAATTTATAGATTCGATACTTATTTTCGTCTCTCATTTCATTTTGTTTTGATTTAAATGTATTGACCCTTAAATACAGTTTTTTTGATCAAAATTCGCAAACAATTGTAATAATTAACGATTTTATTAAATGGCAACACATCTGGCGATGGACTGAATTAATGGCTCAACTAATCACTTATTTTTGAGAATCATTTGAATTGAATTTCGATTTACTTTTGTTTCGCAAAATCTTTATTCAAAACACGAAACGAATTGTATTTCCGTTCCCTTCGGATAGCAATTCGTATAAAGTTTTTGGAAATAATTATTCGTTTCAATATTTTTCAATTCATAACTTATATCCAAATATTAATTTCATTTTTTCCGTTCAGACTTATGCTGAAAATGATTGACAGCTCTCAATTTGAATGACCTAGCTTAAGATATAACTTGGAATATAAAAACAATCCAATCTAATAAACTTAATTGAGAAGTATTGTTCATTTGAAGATTATTTATGGTTTTTATTTATTGGTCGAAATCTAAATCTCATTAATTGCTAGATTAGGCGATAATACAATTAAGAACATTAAATGATTCATTGATTGAGTGATAGTCAGTCATAATAATATCAGAACTAATAAAAAGTCCATAAAAGGAAAAAATTAGTTAAAGTTTGAAATAGATACTAGTTCAAATATATAGTTCAAATAGATGCAAATATGTTTATTAATTCAGATGAACGGATAAATCATCTTTTAATGCATTTAACCGTCAAATGATTTCAATGAAAAGCTGAACCGACGGAAAGCTTTAATGGTTTCCTTCTGTAAGAGAATGCAATCAATCACTGAAACCATTGAGTTGTGAACAGTTCTGAACAGTTCACTGATGTTTGGCGTAGAAGAGGACGGACTCCAAACAAAGCATCGATTTTCGCAATATTTTATTTTTGTTCAGATTTTTTTTGATTCAATGATCAAAGGACTGAAACAAAACTCATAAAGTGTAGCAATAGATAGCAATAATCAATAAGCAAGGTTCAATTTCAAATTGGGTTTAAAAAGGAATGCTCACAATTCTTGTTAAATGACAGAACACTTATCACTTGAATTTGTGTTAAATTCTTAAAAAAAATTTGAATTAATTCAAAATAAATATTAATAGAGAATTCATTTTAAGTGTCATTTCAAATGATATATCTGTTAATTAAATATCATTTGTTTAAATAAAAGTAATAATTAGTTTTCCCGAAAATTTAACAAATTATTTGATGAAAAACGAGCTATAATTTCAAGATGTGATGGATCACTTTTTTTTAAATGAGTGAATCAATTACTAAAACTTAGTTATGATTTCGGTTTCTTTTCAGCAAAATTCACAAAAATAATGATTTACTTGAGTTCACAAAATAGGAGTTGAGAACAGAATATGAGTTCGAGAATGAAATCGTTGGCCTCTTTTCAAATTCATGGTTTGTATGGTTCGTATTGACTCTAAATCACACTCTTTTTTTCACTTCCATTTAAAATTGTGGGAAAACTTTACTATTTTTTTTCTTGCGATTAATGTTTCTTAAAATAATTTTTCTTTAAAAATATTTTTCATTCAGAGCTTATGTTTGACAACACGATGTATGATATGATTCTCGGAATCCTCTATTCATATAAATCTTCAAAAAATTTCAGTTAAAACTCAATAGAGTGTAACAAATGAAATGTTGGAAAAAGAGCCGATATTTCAAAACTCAATGCTTTCTATTATTTTGTTTTCTGTTTAGTGGCCACTAATCCACTGAGAGATCATTTTTCTGCGAACCTATACCTGGAAAAAGGATGACTCAAACCTCGGGGTCATTAGGATCTGCAGCAGAGCTAACCGTCCCATCGAATTCCGCCCATAATAAACAGGAGAAAAGCTATTTATATGACCATATTTTAATAAAAATTAATTTCCAGCAAACAATTAAGCGTTTGGTCTGCCTTTGAAATGGCCTTTCACCTATAATTTTGTTTTTTCTCTTTCATCTATATTTTTAATTAAAGCAATGGTATAATGAAGAGCACGACTTATAGCCAACAAATTTTAAGGCTATTTCTGTTACTTGAATGTAAGCCTAACCTACTATTAAGTTCTCAAATTGAAAAAAGAGTCGAATAATCAAACGTTAAATTCTCAACATTTCTAAAGGCATTCAATTTTTTTTGCATTTTATTTCTTCGATTCAATAGTCGGCAAAATATTCGCATTTATTTCTGAATCTAAAGTCAATTGAAATGAAATATTTGTTGAGAGCGAAAAAGTTTGAGAAAAAAAAGTTCAAACAAAAAAAGTTTTCTTACATTAAATATGAGTGACATTGAATTGAAACTCAAGACAATGTTTCGACTGAAAAAAAGACTGAATTTCTTGTCAGTCTATCATTACATTCATTGACTTCGAAGTTGAGTTCAATTTTTGGTGCATTCATTTCAAAGCTCTGGTGAACACAATTGTTATTTAACTCCGTATATTAAAAATACGATATAATTTGGCAGACTGTGAGCCCCTCTGTCCCACCGGAAAGAATAATCCATAGAATATATGGTATAATCGTATCATAAAAAAAATTAAAAAAGTGTTTGAAATGGCATTACATACGCTTTATATGCATTAGACTAAACATACGGGAAAACAACATTTGATGCCTATTATAACCGATAGGCTGTAAAAACATTTGCCCGAAAAATAGTATTTTGTCAGTAAGAGCTCAGAATGAAAAATTGGTTTTAAAATAGGAGTGTCTGAGCCGTCTATTCATTGATGTGGTCTTGAATTCTAAAGAGAGAGACACGAACTCTAACTTTTCAAACATAAAAGAGAGGTCTGAAGCCAAAGGGAGTAATATTGGTTTCATTAGACCTATTCTGTTATACCCCATGAAAAGTATACCTTTAGGTCTGAGTGCGTTATCTGAACGAACAACTTATTACTCGGATAACAGCAACGGTTGTGCAGTTGTGTTCACTTCTCAAACTCTCTACTTGTGCTGCAAATCGACGCATAGTTAGTTTGTTTGGCCGTCTATTCACTTATCCGTTATTATTATTATTATTCGCTTCAGTTTTGTATGAGTTTGAGTCAAACACTTCGTTGAATCCGAAACAGAATTAGAAGTGAAGCACAACTTCAATGCAATTCAATGCAAATTCTGTGTATTCTTTCCATAACTAATGTTTAATCAAAAATCGATACTATTGTATGACTTCTTAACTTTTTTGGCTTCAGAATTGTTTTTGTGACTCAAAATGATTTTCAATAACTTTTTTATTGAATTGTTTTTGACTCAAATTTTTTTAATTATTTTATTCAACCAAACCCTCGTCCACGATGTCAGTGCTCTGTCTGTCGAAGACATTTGTGATTACAAAGAAAAGCAACAAATTTATTGCAATTGTGACAACCAAGGGGTAGATGAGGCGAGAATGGCTACCTGTTTCATCTTGGAAACAGATGGTCTCAATCGTTCCTCTCCTATTTGGAATGGATTCAAACTTCAGAAGAACATAACATCACTTATGCTGACCACCCGTTTCGACAAAAAGCTAACTTTCATACCAGTGATGGCTCTGAGAGAAGTGTCCGACAGTATTGCGACATTTAATATGAATGAGATGAAGCTAGGTTATTTAGATAACAACTCGATCACAAATTTTCCAAAACTAAACAGAATTACTTTGGAATCCAATGACATAAGAGGTTTGGGCGCCTCCTGTTTCGCTCATTTGCCGGCACTGACCTCATTATCTCTTTCGAGTAATTCAATAGAAGTTCTAAAGTCAGGAGTTTTTATTGATTTACCGAAATTAGAGGAACTGTTTTTAGACCGGAATCGCTTGAAAACTATAGAAGACAATGCATTCTCTCATCTGAAAAGTCTTCGCGAATTAGACCTCAGACTGAATGAGATTAATGCCATCACTTCCTCGACATTCTCTGGACTGACAGCTCTGAAGCGCTTGGATTTGTCGAGAAATCAATTGAAATCTATTCCAAGCAATGGAGTGGTTGGCGCTCCACTGCTTCGTGAGTTGGATCTGAATAAGAACCAAATCGAGACAATAGATGAAAATGCATTCCAAAACATGTCTCACTTAATGAGCGTTCAATTGAATGAAAACAAAATCCAATACCTGTCGACACAAGTATTCAAAGGCAGTCCTAACTTAGTGTTCATCGACTTATCCGCCAATTTGTTGGAAACAATTGAGAGTCAACTCATTATTGATTTGAAACACCTAAAGGAGGAACAGTTTGTCTTCTATTTAAGGGGTAATTATTCATTGATTTTATATAAATTGTATTACATTTTCAACAAAACATATGAAACTGATATGACTTGAATTGATTGATAAGTTAAGAACAGAATAGATTTCCTCATAAATGAAAGTTCAATGAAAACCAATGAATTTTGGTCTCAATTTCGAGCACATGTTGTGTGGAATATATTAATTTCAGATAAGTTTGAGTCCAATTGTTTACGAGTTGTGACATAATTTCGATATTAATACTCAAGAGATAAGCAAAACAAACATCAATTGCTTTTCTCGATACTAATTGTAGTGAGAGTTCAGTAAATAATTTTATCATTGGATAAGTCAGGTATGAAAAAAAAGTCAAACATTTTTAGCGATAAGAATATACCGAAGTTTTGAGTGTTTCTGGTTATAAACCTTTCGATTTAATTATCACCAATTTTTTTGACTTCATTGGGGCGAACATCACTCGAAAAGAAAAGATTTTTTTTGAAAAAAAGTCCGATAAAAAGGTGCCTCAAAATAATTGACAGTTTATTATATATATCTTTATGATTAAGTCACTGCTAACCAAACAAAGGAGTGGTGAAGAGGAAGTGGTCTTAAAATATTTGCTTTGGACACAAGAGTGTCATTTATTTCATGTATGAGTTACTTGAATGCAAAGCCATTGAATGGCCCATTCCTTGTTTGTTGGGCCCTATTGTTACCAAAAATCTTTATTTACGTAAAAATTTTTATCCTCTGATTATTCAAACAAAAGCCAAAACTTTTAGCAAATATTCTTCATTACAAAGAAAAGGCGCTGAAAGGACTGAACAGAGTTTAAAATTTATTAAATGAAATGCTTTTAACGCAAATAAAGAATCCGATGTTTGCAGTGATTTTGCATTTCAACACAACTCTACTTATTATATAATTTTCTCTTATTTTTAAGACTCCCTCTCAGTGTATATCTCAAGAATATGAATGACTTTACGAATGAATTACTCAAAAGTTGTTTCATTTGATATGAGAGTAAAGTTTAAGTGTAAGTCACGAAATATTTTTGGTTTTGATAATAGAGTTTATGACTTTGTTTTGACTTTTATTGAGTTTTTATTCAAAAACTTTAAGCTCAGACTCAATTCAAATAATTATCACTTTTGAGAAGAGGTTACCACAGTTTTATGCTTTACGACTGAGCCATTTCTCGCAGAATTAACTATAAAAACAAAGTGTAGTAAAGATAAAAATCAACTTTTATTTTCAGATTTTGTTTACTTTACGAATAATTGTATGAAATGTTAGGAATTTGTAAATAAGTTATAACACTATTTGACTAAATTTGGAGTTTTTTATTGAATAAAAGCGAAACTAAACAAAACTCAAACGAACTTGAATTCAATCTAACAAGGATCTGACAAATTCTCTGTCAATAATTCACTTGCTGTTCAATTTGCGGTATTTTATTGAGCATTGAATTTGAAATTTTCAATAAAAATAAAATTAATTTTTTCATAACTTATTCATACAATCGCACAGACATTACAGGAAATCATTACAATAAGCACTTACTTTAAAGCAATATTTTTTAAAAATAAAAATTATTTATATTTCAGTACAAAATTCAGTAAACTTAGCATTTGTTGGACAGACAACTGCTCATAAATATTATACATGTATTCACAACTGCCTACTCTCTGTCTTTCCCTTTCCCCTTATTGAGTGTATTTTCCGCAATATGTGTTGTCTTTCATAAAACAAAGTCTTATTTAAATAAAATTCATGAAAACATTTGAATGCATTAGAATCTAATGATTAAACTTTTGACGTTTAAAATGAATTTTTGTTTCATTTATTAGACTCGAAATGATTGAAATATGATTAGCTCTATCTTTGAAGTAGCTTGGTTATATCAGGGCTAAATTTATTGAGAATATTTCAATATTTCTTTCCACACAAAGACTTGGAAAACAATTTATTTGTTTGAGTTCTGGTAAACAAATGATAGGTTTCGCGACTTTTTTCTCGATTTACTGGTTATCTCGGGTCAGGTCTAGCGGTAAGGCATTTATCACTTGAAGTGTTAGACTTTGTATTTTTTGTTGTGACTCCTTTCCACTCGTAAATCAACTAATGCTTAAATAGATGTATGAGTGCTAAGAGTGTTGAGTGTTAAGCCATTTCATCTCTAAATATGTAAATCAAATTAAGTTGAGTTCTTTCGATCGGATCTCACTTTTAAAGATTTGTTTCTAATTATAGTTTTACATAAATTTTGTCTTTGAGTTCAATATTTCATTAACTATTCAAATGATTTTTACTCAAATTTATTGATAGTGGTCTTGGTATAGGTCTTGGTATAGATATTGTCTGCACTCACGATTCAACAATAATTAATAGCAAACAATTCAAACACTTTTTGGGAATTAAGCCATAAATCAGAGAAAAGAGTCATTTGTTATGTATTTTTGGTTTTTGCAAAAACACTGAAAAACATGAGTTAAATACGAATCCATTGAAATTAATTATAAAAAGAGTTTGAAAAACAAAAATTCAATTAAGATTCCGAAGATTTGATACAATTGTGAAAAAATACATAAAACGAATATTTTTTTAGTTTTAGTTTTATAACAAATTTATTGACTATTTATTACAAATTATATTCGAGTCGTAAACGTCTTTGAAATTTATACTTACATTTAATCTTCTCTTGTGATCTGATTTCAGTTTTTTTTTAATTTTGTTTTTATTGCTGTATATCATGAATATTGTTGAAAATCTACTTAAAGAACAGTTTTATCGATTGATTCACAAAATATTTGGGAATATTCTCTAAATGAGAGGATTTCCTGTAAAAGTTTTGGTCCATAAGACTAAAGGATCATTAGTTTGATGATCAAAAGGATAGCAGATTTTGTTTTTGTTTTTATCAATTTATTCTATATTCTTGGAAGACCTAGATAAAATGATTTATAGTAATGATGACTACACAGACATGTCTCGGCTTTTAAAGCGATTACATTAGAAATTGTCTCTTATATTAACGACTGAATAAAACCTTAGAAATCACGCAAAATGTTTGATAAATAATTTTATTATGAATTGTCCAAACATTAAATGAAAATTATGATCAAAAAAACTTAAAACAATTTTATTCATTGAATAAATTATTTAATATAAAAATCCTAAATCATTGATAATATGATTTGTTTTTTATGTTGAATCTGAAAGTCCTGTCATTTTTATGTACAAAACTTTTTTGCTTCAATAGAGTCATGTTTTACAATACTTAAGGGTATATTAACCCCTGTTTGTAAACTTTTTCGCTTTTAATGACTGTTTAACGTCATTATTATGTCATAACTTGTTTGTAATTTTTTAATATTGTTAATGCCTTTTGTCGTTCCCAACAAACTACTCAAATGACTATACCTTTGATGTATAAAAATCATTAAAATTAAGACCTTTTGTTCGACACTATTATAAGAGATGTCTGAGACTCTAATTAGTAATAAAACCCGAACTCAAGTCGACGGACGTCTTCAACAAAAAACTTCTCGACGTTTTTCTAACATATGAGCAGATGTGCCAAATGTGCCGTCTTTTCAATTGTGATGTTAACTGACAGGGAATAAGAATTGACTGCAAATTGAATATTTGAAGTCAACAAATATGATCTGAGACGCGCCCACACCTCACTCTCTCAACTATTTTGGTTAAAATATACATAATTATTAGGTTTTAGACAAAAATCAAAACATTTATTAGAAATAAATGAGAAAACCTTCGCTGAAATCGAAACTATTTTTTGATTAATAGTGAAAACAAACGAAACAATAAAAAGTTTCGAAGAAATGCATTTGTTTTCGGTATTAATGAGTCGTTATCTGAATTTGATTATATCGTATCAATAGAAATGACTCCACCTCTTCATTAAAACAATATCGAGATATGAGATGACCTTTTCTTAAATATTTTTTCATTCAATTCAAATATATTCTAATTTAATATATGTATGAAATGATGTAATTCTCTTGTCATAAGTCATAAGCATTTAATCCAAACTAAATAAGGAGTTTGTAATAAATTAAACAATTGTTCAGTTTTTTTGAAATTTTGTAAAAATATTTGATAGATAATTCAATTATAGTGCATAACACTATCTCTGACATCAATGCTATTCATCTTTTTATTATTGAATTTAAAATTATCCTTGAAACTCAATATATTGTTTAACTCTAATTCTTTTCGATCAAAATAAGGCAACCATTTGATAGATAAAATGTAGTCCAGACTTGATGTGTCTAGGCAATTCCTATATGAATTCAAATTAATTCAAATACTTCACTAACCAACAGAATAATCGACTCGTATTTCCCTTCAATGCTATCAAAACATATTTCCATAAATATATCGGATTTCATATGAATTTCATAAAATGGTTAAACCCGAGCACAGGGTTCATAAAAATCTAGAATTTAAGTCATGTCTTGTCATTAATCATATTTGTTCTGATATTTTCTTGAATTTGATTAAAATAATTTAATTCAGTGAAAAATATCTTTGAAGACATTGTTTGAAGCCTTTGAATGATAACTGAATTGAAAATACTTTTGAATCAAATGTGAGTTAAAACAAAATCAAATGGCATTCCTTGAAATCAACGCAAAACAATAAAAACATTAATTTAGTGAATAGTTTAGTCAAATGAAAACATTTTGTAACAAAAGTCTCTTTTTATGCTTTTCTTCAAATTGTTTTCTATTCAAGAATTCAGTCTTTTTGTAATCAAAATAAATGTCATTTAAAATTGAATTCAATTTAAGATAAGACTCTTTCTATTCAATTAAATGACAAAATTTTATTCTTTTTTAAAACTATAATTAAATCATGTTTTGAAATGTTTGAAAAATTATAGTTATTTCCTCTAATAAAAGAGTTGAAAGTTTATTGAAAACTATTTTAATGAACAGAATATCCATCAAGATAAAAGCAAAAATAACTAGACTAATTATTAGAATAACAAGATTTGCAAGATAATCAACTTTTTCATGGGTTGATATTTTAAAAATTTGAAATCATCCGTGAAATTGATGATCAAATGATAAAATAAATGAATTTTAAAAAATACTTTTGAGTCAAACAAATCGTCAAAATATATGATTCATTAGATATAAATAGAGTTTCATTTGATGTATGTTTTGAGTGAAGATATGATGTTGTGTTCACTCATTAAACAAATTCAATGAAAGCCCACATACTTTCAAATTCTTAAAAATCCTAATCAACGACATTCTCAGCGATGACTTCAATTTGAAACCCTTTCCCATTATATTTAAACAAAAAGCGCAACCTTTGTATTGGATAAATCACCCACTCCTACAACTAATACAACTAATTAATGATATTTTTATTTAGTTTGCGACCCATTTCAGGATTGTTCAGATAATTATCGTCAATGAAATAGAAAATAGATATAAATTCAAAACATATGTGTTTTGAGAAAAAAATCGTTACATTTATTGCATTTATCGCAAACTTTGCGTCAAATGTGTTATAATAGGGTTTAGACATCGTTTTAGTCAAATAAAAGTAAATTTATGGGATTTTTGGGACAAATGTCAAAATTTGTGCCAAATTAACAAATAGTCGGACACGCGATACAAATAACGATAAGCAAAATAAATTAAATTATGTTTTGCTTTCCACTAAAATATCACTTTTCATAACTCTATGAACAAATCGTTTTGAGTGAAATCCATTAGTTTTTCTAATTTGAGTCATTCTATTGTCGATGAAAACTATTTTAGATATTAAATAAAAAGAGAAATGAAACGATCTTGAACCATTCAATTGAACAATTCAAATAAATGCACAGAAAACTAGATATTTGATGCGTTTAGGGTTCAATACTCCAGATGATTGACCACTGCTTTTGACAATGAATATAGATATTATTGAGCTTGGCTCTTTTATTATCATTTAGAGTGATTTGCAAACAGAATAAATATTGAAGAAAATTTCAGCCATTCAGATATGCGATCCTCTATTTGATTGCTTTTTTGGTCCAACATTTCCAGAAACATAATATTCTGTATATTATTCAATACAAACATTGTATTCATTGTAAACATGAGTTTCAATCATTTGAATGTCTTTCAGATGAATATATTCGACGAATGCTTTCAAAAGAAATATAAGAATTTCTATAATAATGTTTTCAAATGAATGGATTCATGAATTGATGTCAAGGGTTGGGCTTTAACTCAGTTTTGATTTCGAGAAAAAAAAATGAAACAAAAATAAGTGAAAGCATTAAAAACATCAAAATCTATTGAAAGCGGATTCAATAATTTTCGATAAATATAGCATGTTGCTTTTATTGACACTTTAATTGTTTAATGTTATTATAGTTTGAAATAAAATACAATTTTTAAACTTAAAATATTTGTCTTCAATTTTATACAATGTATAGATGTTTTGTCGCTCAAAGTCTAAGTTTAATGTCGTTTATGACATAAATAACTAAAAAAGGTTTTCAAATGATTTACTCCTAATATGAGTCCATTATTTCTAATGTTTTTGAGTTTGGAATATATGTTGTCACTAGTGATGTGAAAAAAGAAAAGTCATCCCTTTATTTCATATACAAATTCAAAGCTAACTTGAAAAGATATCTAGGTCATATCGATTTTTGCCTATTCCCTTCCCGTCCCTTCCCTTACTATAAATACAGAGAGAAAAGCACTTTATTTAACGATTCAAATAATTAATCGTAAGTTTGTCTTCAGATAATCGATTGGAATGCGATTGTCGTCTCCTTTGGCTCAGAAATATAACTCAACACACATTTGGACTGTTATTTAGACGAGAGTTCAAACACTATAAGTGTGTCTTCACTAAAGAATTGGCGAACTTTAAAGTCGGAGATGACATCAAAATACTGGAAATGGTTAAGAATGAAGAGTTTGTCAACTCTTGTCACACAAACAATGAAATTGAAGAGACTCTTGACGTTCAGACTGTGAGCACAGGTCACGGATTTCTCGAAGAGAAGATGAATCAAATTAATCCAAACCAAAGCACTACTGAAATGATTGAAAACAAAATAGATTCGGATAATAAAAAACAAATGGAAACACATTCGACTCATTCCACCCATTCCTCCACTGAATATTTGGATCAGGAAATTGAAAAACAGGGAAATGATGTAAATGTTGAGAAAACGAGTGAAGAGGACATCTCATTATTTAAGGCAAGTCAAGAGAGGACTGGTTCTGGCAATGGTGTGGATTCTTGTGTTCACTGTGACATCAAAATCATCTTTTCATTGATTTTCACTTTCCATGTGTTTCGCAGATTTCAATTCAACCATTAATTTAATAAAAGTTGAGAACATATTCTGTGATAAATAATAACAATAATAAAAATTATTGAAAGTAATGTACATTCGATTGAAAATTAGAGACATTTTTTCTGACAAAATATAAAAATTAATTTTGATTTGTGTTTCCCTTCGAATGATATTTTGATGTCCGACCAAATGTAGAGAACCTTTAAAATCAATTTAAATGATATCTTTACTAACTTTTAAAGTGCTTCAAAACAACGATTCTGTGAATAAATAATTAAATTATTGCAAAAAAATGATTTGATGTGAAATGTATTTAAAAATGCAATGAATTTGTTTGATATACACATAAATCGTATATTTTATTGATTAATAATATAAATGAATTTAAAGTGAAATGAATACTAAAATTAGTTTTAAGGCAAACAACAATGTGTTCAATAATTTTGCCATATTTTCCATTTATTTGCAAATAATTTTAAATTAATAATAAAAACTAAAATATTTATTCAAAATTATAATCATTTGTTGAATAATTCATTAAATAAAATCATTACGAAAACTAAGTATAAGATTATATCAAAGATTTATTTTAAAGAAAGGGTCAATAAATTGATGAGAGATCGTTGATTGAGTAGAAAAGATGGTAAACATGAATTCCTACTAAAATCAATTTATCAAGCTCAAACAAAAATATATATTACAGTGTTATGCAACTAATATTTGTTCCAGGAAATACTTGTTTTAATAGACTCCTGGAATTCCTTTTGGAATTTTATTGAAATCAATTTTAATTTTTGTTAAGAATCCGAGAGATGTCCTCATTATAGCAGTTGAGAGACAATAACGAAGTGAACATTGATTTGGATTCTCTCCTCTTCTGCTGAAAATCTTACCCTATTTTCTAGGATTTGATAAATTACACAATTTTTCATTTATTTATTTATAGCCGAATCAAGAAAACCAACAAAAGACTGATTGTTCCTCAGAGGGAGAGGGAGATGGAGAGAGAGGTCGTAGATTTGATTGTGAGGACTGAGCCCTAATGTGAACATTCAGAGCAATCATGGAATCGATTCTTTCGAATTGAATTTTATGGGAAAATCCATTAGACTTTTGTTCAACATTTGCACAAAAATAGATTTAATATTTGCTTTAATAAGAGTTTGAGATAAACATCAAAATATAATTTATTTTAATAATGAAACGATAGTTTAAATTTCAATTGAGATCTGAATTCATTCATTTGTTATTTGATAAGTGGAGAGACCTATCATTTGGGCAAATATTCGAATCATTAATTGAATGAATTGTTCCCAAGAATTATAGACTCGAGAGTTAATGTCTAATGAAATAAATGAGAAAACACTGAAAGCTAAGCAACTTTTGGTCTGATTTTGGTCCAAAAGATGCTAAAAGTGATGATTTGGCACTAAAACAAAATGGTCTGAATAACAATATATCCTTACAATTGGCAAACAATGATGTCTTCGTGTCCTCAGGTTTTCCTCATTTACTCGATTAGCCAATAAATTGAGGCAATCATTGAATCAAAACAACAAAAAACTTTCTAAAAGTGAGTAAATTAAGTCCTTTTGTAGATCCAGAATACAAAAGCTCTTACGCGACACAAATTAAGCTCAACTAAATTGAACTGAACTTAGCTAGATGCAAAATGTCTTCACAAGTTTCAAACTTAAATACTTTCAGAAGTTTTAAATGGGATGGAAGAGAGGAAAGGGATGGAAACTGTTTTTATAATTTGATTGTCTTTCATAAATATTAAAGTTTTGATAATTATTTAAATTTCAACAAATGTTATGTAAATCTGATATTCAAAAGTATTTTCATTGAAATTCATGAATATTTGCAGACATTTGTGGCTAAAGAGGAAATAAAGTGAAAGTGAGTCTAAGACTCAACAAATCGGTATAAACTGTAAATTCAATACTAAATAGAGCGGAAGAATTGCCAGAAAAGTCATGTCTCATGACTCAGTTCGGGTCGTTTCCAAAGATCAGAATAAATTTGAATTATTTAATAAATTTATAGTTTTATTCTCTTAAAAATTTTTCACTAAAATCATTCTTTTGATACTTTTAGAGTCATATCGAAAAATGAATGTTTGAATGAAATGAAATAACTTTGAAAAAAGTATTTCTTCATAGTTTTGATGAATACAACAATTTAATGATTGTTTTCAAAATTGAAAGCACTTTAGAAGTCATCCCAAATCTCTTTTGATGAACAATCGATTGAATCAATTTTTATTTTTTTGAGAAAATGTCTCGAATTTGAATTTCAATGAATTCAATGCTATTTTCTTTTAGGTTTCGTTGATATTCGTATTTGAATTTCAATTGAAACTAAACTAGGTATTATTCTCATGTATTTCAAATGAATTAAAATGATAATCAGTGAGAGTCTGGCAAATATTTGTTGTTTGGTTTGATTATATATGAGAAATGTGCTTGCTTAAAATATAGTAAAAGCATTTAATTTATTATGAAAGTCAATTAGGAAATCAGTGACAGTTCAGCAAATTATTTGCTAAGGAGAGAGTGTTTGAGCCCACAATCGATTGTAAATGTCGTCCCATAATTAGTTGTGACTTATTTATGGACCTTAAGCTTAAATCTATGTCTTTGAAGTTGTTCTGACTTTTACGTCAAATCAAAATAAATAATTGATGGGTTGTTGTAAAGTTACCTTGATCAGTCTATTAAAATTTATTGCTCTTTTGTGAAGAACTCGATAAGTTTGAAATATTCATTTGATTTGTTGGATAAGTCCATTGGTTTAAATCGTTGTTATATAAGAGAACATCAAAATTCATTAAAAAATAAAAAAAATTTTGTTTTGTTTGACAAACAGATAAAAATAGATAAAGTTTTGCATAAAATCACTTATTTTAAGGAAAATACATTGAATTTGAATAAAATTTATGTGTATTTTATGTGTAGTCAACGAAAGCCACTCATAAGTCGAATGTAATAAAGTATTAGAACTGAATTACTTTTAAAATGAATGCATTTTTGCATTTTGTCTAACCTTTAAATCGAGTGATTTTCTCAATAAAATACAAAAACGATTACATAATACGATTGAAAGTCTTCCGGAGAAAACATCTGCCGTTCAAAACAATTTTTGTACACAAATTTCACTTAAAAGGGATTATTACTAAAATCTAAATCTTTTTGTTTTTAAAGAGACCCTTAATTCTACTTAAATAGGGTATTCTTGAGAAAGTTAGCTTGTTAGTTTTATCCACAAGTTATCCATTTAATCAATAAATAAATTTCAAAATTTTTTTTGTGACATAAAAATGATTTTTTATGAGATCGCCTTCTTTTCAATCATTTGATGGACTATTCAATCAATTGATTGACTTTTTTTGAGTTAATCGAAAAGTTTTACGAATTAAGGTTTTGGTGGTATCTCTTGGATCGCTTGGATAAGAAGTGATGAGAAAGTTTTCCTAAATGTAATCAATCATTTGGTCCAACATATGACCACTCATTACCACATTATCGCTCACTTTTAATGCAGTTTAAGGCCCGAGTGACCAAAGTTTGTAATCAATTTGATATCGAAGTTTGCAATCATTCAAAAGATGTTTTGTTATATTCTCTGATAGTATTGTACATAAAACTCATAAGTATTATATTTGAGGACAGAATGTCTAAAAATGGCAAAAATTTGAGCAAAATATTTGACGTTTTGTGACATTTCATCGAGTTTTATATGTAGTGAAGAGTGAAACGTGACTTTGGATATGAGATGAACGGCAAGAATACAATTCTCTATTTTTTGACTGATTTGCTATTTTCTCGTTTTCCGAACACATTCTCCAAAAATTCATTTCTCGAATGAATGCTGTTCTCAGAAATTTCTGGGATCTCTACTCAAGTCATCATATTTTCAATATTAAAGCCATTTCTCGGCAAACATTAATATAATGTCACATAAAGTTCATATGAAAAAAGATTATTTTGAATGAAAATTTGGAATTAAGTCTTATATTAACCACAAAAAAGTTATTTTCGCCCAAAAAATATTAGGATTGAAATGAACTGAAATTTTTTCAAAGGCATGAGATTTAGTGAAAAGTTATAGAGTTTTTAGATTAAAAATCAATGAGAAAATGGTTTGTTTGTGAAAAATCTAAGACTTGATTTGTGAGTCAATCGAAAGGGAGAATCGATTGATTCAATCAGTCATTTATAAAAGTTAGTCACTATTGAAAAGTTGACGCATTCTTTGACACATCTATTAATCATATAATGCCAACAAATATTCTAATAACTCACAACTTTAATATCCAAAAGCATAGCATAGGATGTCATTTGTTTTACTCCACTCTTATTGGCGATCAATTTGTTGTACACTCTATTTGTTGGAATAAACAGGATTTGGACCAAATTCTGGGTCCAATCAATTTCAATCTATATTACATTACTATTGAAAACAGAAAATCCCTAATAAATTATTGAATTCACTCTTTATTTGAATCACAATTCAATTCAATTTGCGATAAAAAACATAAATACAATTCCAATACTAATTCGACATTTCATTGAAATCCAATGCTTAGAAAATTATGACCTCATCTCTAATGAGAATTGATTTTCAAATATAATTTGGCTCTACATTTGGCTCTATTATAGTTAACTCTGAGCTGAGAAATGAGAGAAACTTTTAGAAATGAATTCAAATGAAATCTCTATAGAATTGTTTCAATCGAAACATATATATATTTGATTGAATTGAATCTAATTTGAATTTTAGAAGAATTACTTTTGTATTCAATGTATTGATCATTGAATGTCTCAATTGTGGCATTTATTGCACTCATTTCAATAGAGTCTGTCTTTAATGATCAGACTTGAGATCCGAGACCTAAAGAAGAAGAGGAATGGATTGAAATGTTTCTATTCTAATGATATGTTCTTATTGTGAAATTCAAGAAAAATCAATTGAAAACTAAATAAGAATTTCAATGAAAATATCGATGACTTGAATTTGAATGAAAAGCTTGTCTTTGATGTGATATCATTTGAAAAATAGAATTGAGAGGAAAGACTGAAATGACAAAAGAATGTCATTTGCATAATCAAAATACTAACAGCACTGGTATACAGCACTGGCATAGCTCTGTTAGTAATGGAATACGACTCAAATACACACAAAAGTGTCACAACTTTAAGGAAGCCTATTCTCAAAAGAAGGAGATGGAGAGGGAGAGGGAGGGAGAGACACAAAAAAGAAAGAATGAGAATAAAAATAATGGTTAATACTCTGCGATAGTCTGACTCTTTTAAAATGTCTGACCAAACACTACAATACTATGATATCAAAGGAATGTCTTTTATAAGGAAAGCCTTTTAATAATGACAAAAGAGTAGAGCCTTTATGTTTTAATTATCCCTTTTTATACAACTCTCACAAACTTATGGTAAAAATGAGCCGAAAATATAAGTGTTGTATCGCACCTTCATTTATGTAAATGTGTCTGGATCATCAATCATTTTGAATATGAACTAGCACACAATTTAACTAGAATAAAAGATAAATTAAGCCCAAAACTCGAATCTGCTCTTTAGATGTGATCTTAATTTCTTTGTCCTTCGAAACAAATGAGTCGATTAAAAGTTAACTTTTGTTTCAACTCATAAATGGATTGAATCTAAAAATGAAAATCTATTACAATCTCTAATTGAGAAATAAATTTTGGGAAAACATCTCATTCTGTGCCATCAAATTATAAAAGTTGAGATCCATTATAATGGAGTCGAAAAATGAGTCTACAATTCATTTGAAGCAAAGCTCTAATGAGAGAGACTTTCGCCGATCACTACTTGAATACAAAATGCTTTCAAAACAAACAAAACATAAAAGACTCAAAGGAATGGGTTTCAAAAAATTTTCAGCTCATAATTGAAAACATAAATCATTAAGTTTGTAATTGACTGGAATGAACTTGGTTCTTACATTTCATTCATCAGAGAAAAGCAAAGAATTTAAAACCCGAAACTCAAATGCAATTACTTATGAGACTGTAATCAAATGATCCGATTGTAAGACATTTAATGACTTTTTGTTCATTCAATGAGAGTATAGATTGAAAAAAGCTTTTGTGTAATAATGAAAACGAATTGAATTGAATTTTTCTCAATTTTGTTATTTGTTTGGTATCTTATAATCAAAACAAATATTAGTGAGAGTTTGATGTCACCGATGATTGCAGTAATGGATATTTTATTGGCCGTCCATTTCGTTGGAAGCCTTTCCCTATTCTTTTGGATTCGATTCCATTTTATTTTCTTCTTTCGGTAATAGAGAACAGAATAAGAAAATCGATTTCTCGTCTGTTTTGGCCTTATTTTTGTCCAAAAACTAATTCAGAAATACATTTATTTTGAATCTCATTTCTGTTTAAATTTTTCTCTCCTCTCATCTCTTTCTCTGCGAAAACCAATTCTGAAGAAAAAGTGTGAAAAACAAAATGTGTTGTTATAGTCGTGTAATGGCATTAAAGTCTCGAGTTTTTCAAATAAAACTAATATTTTTTAGTAAAAAACTTTTGTTGTCTTCAACGGTGCGAACCAATCGTTTGCTGTTGTCATCCGTGGTTTGTATGGAAAGGTTTGGCCATTCGATGAGCTAATGGCCAAACACCAGAAGAACAAACTTTTTTTGATAAGACGGTCATCAGTTGCTCTTAAACCTGAATCAAAGTCAATAAAATCCAGAGCCGATCCACAATCCATATACTTATGAGTCGGTGTCATAAATAACAAGAGAATCAGAAAGAAAGAGAGAGATATCACAAACCGATCATTTATTTAACTTATATTTGTGTTGAAGAGAAAAAAACTAAAGAAACAAAAGTTTTTTTCCCAACAAAATGTTTATTAAAAGTGCTTTTGATTAATGAATTCAATTAGAAGTTATTAATTAAGAAAACAAATTAATTATATTTAGACTCACTTTTGATGAGATTAGAAAATATTAGACTTATAAATGATTTGTGAGCCTCAAGTGAGAGAGAGAAGAATGAGCTAGCTAACATTATTTTAAAAATATCTGCAAATTCTTCAAAACAGTACTTATGTTAGTAATTGCCTCCAAAATCAAAACTTCTGTTTTATAAATAATGTTATTCTTAAAATTTTTTGTTGAAATTCTCAAACTTTAAGCTTTTAAATAGGATTTGGAAGTAATAAAAAAAGTAACAGGCTCATTAGCACTTATGATTTCAACAGTCTCTTTCTACTTTCAACAATGATTACTGTTATTTCCGAAACAAATAGTTTTGTTTCCTTCAAATCAATTTTAATAACCTTTTTGATTGTTTAAATTGAAATCAAGAGCCTTGGTACAATCACTGGCAAAGGAAATAACAAGTGATTTATTAGAATGAGTTCAACAAAAGACTTTACTCTGTATTATGTATTCACTTATTATAACGATTTGTGAAAAAACTTGAATCAAATTTAAGTGAAACTCATTTTTATTCTAATAATAGATTTGCGAAAATACTGTCATTTTCTGCAATAGTCGGTCACATATGACGCCGAATGGTAAAGACTTTTTGAAAAATGACCGCAAGTCCGCTGTAATGGCATCACCACAGGACATGACGACCGTTTGTTTTGCTCGCAGTCAGTGCTGACAAACCCATTGTCTTATTTCTATCCTTCAATTCTTTGCTTTTATTTATATTCCTCTCAAACTTTCTATAAGTATTGAAAAAGTTTTTAATTAATTTTGAGTCTTATGTTAGCCCTTAATGTGATGTCAAAGAGAGAGAGAGAGAGAGAGAGAGAGAGAGAGAGAGAGAGAGAGAGAGAGAGAGAGAAATGGGAAACAAAAAGTCATTAAAATGATTGTGACTTATTTGCCATTTCTGTTATTGGGATAAAAATTATCATTCGATGGATATAATGAAAAATAATGTGATATTTAATGTGATTATTGGACAGTAGACTCAATGGCATCAGATATACAATAAATATAACAGTATTTGATTGGAAACTTGACTATTAGTAATGAGAGCGCAATTCCATTAAGTCGTGCTCTCATTCAATGTCTACACATCTAAACATCTTTTTATTTATAGCTGTTGTCCAGTGAACAGAATCACTGGTCTCTCATTCAATTCATTCGATACATAAATATATATGAGTTATGGTTTAGTCCAGAGATTATGATTTGTGATCCACTTTCGAAATATCCGGACTCTTAACAAAAAACTTATTTTTCTGCCGAAGAGAGACACAGGAAATGAAATAATAAATACGAACACAACTTCTTAAGGATCTCTTCAATTCAAATACTTATAGAGAAAAAAATGTATTAAATTCTTGGATTTCATGTCTGTATGTCATAAACAGAATATCAAATGGATATTCATTTTATGTATGAATGGGTTCTGTTTTTTTTAAATCTTATTTCACATTATGTCCAATACATTTGAATTTGAGATAATATCAAAGTTCTGTCAAATTTATGATCAAATCCTTTGTTAGAAAAATAGATTGGAATCTGAATAAAGTTTTCCCAAAAATTTTTGATTTGTTTGAACCAAACAGAAGTGAAACCGAATCGAGAAATAAAACGAAAGAAATAATCAATAAATTTATGAATTATGTAAACCTTTGATGGAATGGAAATCCTTTGAACTGAGAAATACATAAATATTATAATAAAGTATTGAATTGTGTTTTGAATCGAATCACAAGAAAATGAGAATTCAGTCGATTTTATATCATTTTAATTGAAGTTTTAACACAATTTTAATTACGAATCAATGGATGAGTAAAAACAAATTGAGCCCTGGGTTTGAATAACTCTCGAAGCAATTAATTATAAAATTGGCTCAAATACTGAACATTAAATACTGAAACCATTTAACCAAGTTTAGTTCAGTTAGTTTTCAATTATCTCGGCTCCTATTCGTCTGAATTTGCAAATCGACTGCTATTTTGGTAACATTTGAGATAAGGGTAACATTTGATATGATTTTGTGACGAAATCTAATTGATATGAAAATTGTGTAAAAAATGATGGATTGAGTGCTATATAAATATAAGTGATTTGATACTGAGCTCCAAATTTTGTGAACAAAAGACATTTTAGGCCTCAATTCTGAAACTGAAGTGCTTTTTGTTGAAATGATTGCTTTGAAACCCATTTTAGATAAAAGACGTATGAATTGAAAAATTTTGTTTTGTTTAAATTGAATGAAATATAGATTAGAGCGGACTTTCAAATGCATTTGATCTCATGGTTAAGCAATCTATTAGTCCGCCCACTGATCCGTCTTTGAGTCTGTTCCGGAAACTGGAGTTTTTAAACGCAATAAATTTTTCTGTCTTTTAGTCTTTTACTCTAAAAAACATTCAAAAGCCATGAATAGAAAGAATGAATTTGTGTCGGAATAAAGGATTTCAGACACAAGACCTATAGAGGACTCAGTCCTCAAATGGGAATATTGTCTGACTTCAGATCAGAACAACAAAAGAGAAAAACAAAACTCTGAAAAAAAATTGTGATCTGAAAAATGTCTAAAAATGCTTTGAGGGTCGGCTATAAGTCATTGGTTTTCTCTCTTCACAACAAAAACTATGAAAAAAGTTAAATCTTTTTTTCAGTTTTATTTCATTCAGACCTAAGACCAGAAAAAATAGACCAAAAATATCACCAAAAAAGAAGATCGAGAGCTAAGACTATAATTTTATTTTTCTTGTTTTTTGTGACATTTTTCTAATGAACTGTTTTTCTACAATAAATTCTTAAGACTTGAGATAAATAATATACAAAACTCTAATCCATATAAAAATTTAGTCTTCGCTTAAACTTTGTTACCAAAAAATTTTTAAGCCTCTAAAGAGATGATGTCTACGGAAATGATTAAAAGTTTTCCCCAAATGAGACCTTTTTTATTGAATTTTTCATTTTTAAGAAAACTAATTAAATTTTTCTTTTTCAGAGAAACTGAAATTCTTTTCAATTCTTTAAATTATTTCAATGAAAAAAACTTTAATAAAATATTTTTTGATTTTTTTTCTTAATTTCAACTTTAAATTAAAGAAATAACAAGAATTGCTATAAATATAAGTAAAACGATATTAAAGTTTGGTCATTAAAAATGCAATTTCTCTTCTCATTGCTATTGACTTAAATCGTGTTTTGTTTTGCCATTAGTTTCAGCCTTTCCTCTGATGAGCGCACGTCTGATGTATGTCACCGACGATAACGTTTGGATCAGAGAAACGATATTAAAGACCGATTCCGGTCAACATATCTGACAAATCAGTCACAAAACAAGTCACGATTCATAAACAATGAGAACTACAATCGGAAAACAACCTGGTTTATTGACTTTTGATAACATCAAAACTGTTATAACCTTTTGATGGATGAAAATATATATAAAATTGAATGGATTTTTACTGAATAACAAAAAACTGTAAGAATTCAGACATTTTTTTTATTTGAATTGATTGTCGATAAAAAAAAGTATTCAACATTTTCACAGACTATCACATCATTATTCATTCTATCTTTAAATAATTTGACCTTGTTACCCAGGACTAGAGTGACACACAAATGAGCATGGTCATTTGTCATTCATAGTTTGTCATCATTTGCACGCGAAGTAAATTGAATTAGGATTTGAAGGAAAAGATTCGCATTCTTTGTATAACTGATTGTGTTTTGTCTGAATGCAAATGAACATAACAACAATTTATAGATTAGCATGATAATTATTCATTAATAACATTTATTTCAATAACATTAACACATTTATCCCAAAAAATATTATCGGAAATATAGATCTGATTTGTTTTCAATCGTCAAAATACTATTCGGATTTTGTGAACCATTTTGAGAATCGAGAAAATCTTCAAATGATATCAAAATCTCTGCGAAAAGCGAAAGTAATTTTCAAAAACTACGAAATCTTTTGAAAATACGATAAATTTTACAAAACATTTCGCTTTCCTTTTGTTTAAGAGAAGGGAAAACATTTTTTCGTGAAATTTATTTTTTGTTAACTTATTAATAAAAAATTTCAAATACTTTAGTCATATATTGAATGCATCATTAAATCCAACGAATTGTTGAAAATCTAATTCTTTTCTCTAAATTTTCTTCAGTTGTGTTCAGCGATGAGTTTCCAAATAAAAATGATTTACGATCTGTAGTTATAATCAGTTGTTTGAAAACAGAAGACTATCTCTAAATTCATGGAATGTTTCGATAAACGAATTGAATTTTTTTTCTCAAGTTATGAACATTTTTACGAACAAATGGATGGGAGAGAGAGAGAGAGAGAGAGAGAGAGAGAGAGAGAGAGAGAGAGAGACCAAACAAAAATTATAGGAACGGAGAAAATTTTTCGTTGTAATAATATTTCGATTTTCATTTGAAGAAAAATCAATTTGGAATTTAGGCGAAGAATTGAAGCGAAAATTCTTTGATCTAATCTATTCACTGGTCCTTTATTTTCTATATTATTTATGATTTGGACACTCATTCGACAGATAAGGAATGGGAGAACCAATTGGACGACTATTTTCAATCTGGATATAAGAAGTGTTTGGAATTTTCTCAAATCAAATAAATATTTAATAAATTTATATTTCATTAAACGAAGAGAACTTTTTCATCCAATCTATGGATAGGAACACTATTTTTCAATTTATTTTTATTAAATCCAATTCAATGAAAGACTGAATTATCAGAATTTTCATTTCAATCCAATATAAGAGATTAGAGTTTGGATAAGAATCAGTCAATAGAAGAGAAAACTGATATAAATAGAAATAAAGTATATTTTTTGTGAAGAACTCGAATGAAATTAGTGAAAAAAATTTCACTATTGAGTCAATATTTGGTTACATTTGAGTCAACAATTTTTTATTAGAAAATATATTTACTTCACTTCAAAGTCAAATTGCAGTCCAAATCCCACTCACATTAGATTCAAATAAAATGCAGAATATATTAGTTTTCTTCCAGAGGTTTAAATTTTGCCCAAAAAACTTATTTACTTAGTTTTGAAATCAATTCAAAATGAGTTTAATATTCTCAAACCATATTTTAATTCAAGATTAAAATTATTCAATGATTCTTAAAATCAAAATTTTTGATTCAAAAGTATTGCAAAAAAGTATTTCTTAAATTCACTTTCGTTTCGAATATTAAATCAGATTTTTTTTTGTATAAAAATTTAATATTTTTTATATGTTTTGAAATCCATATTGAGTCCAATTTAAAACAAGGTACATTATGTAGGATTATATTTGAAAAACTCATTTTAATCCTTGTTATCATTAATATGAAAGCCTTTGTTTTTTGTATTGAGTCAATAAATTTTGTTGAAGTGATTTAATTAATTATTCATTGAATTCTGAATATAGTGTCAAATGAATTATTGAGAGTATATTTGATTTGAATTCAACTCAATTATTGAATAACTAACAAACTATTGATGAGAATCCACACCAATAGACTGATGAGTGGTTTGGAATTGGGGAAAGCTGTAGAGAATCGGCACTTCCTTTCTTTTATTTGGTTTAATGCCTGAAAAAATCATAAGACTCTTAGAAATAGTTGATATGAAATAAGGATTACTAAACACAACATCTAATCGAAAGTTCTATTCAAACACTGAATGGAAGCGAAAATATATTTATATAAGTGTTGGCTATAGTGGGCTGTAGTCGGCAACAAAATCCACTAAATATAAAATATAAGGGTTTCGGCCAATCGATGGATTGTCTGCCGTTCATATTTGAAGGCAAATCTAATGGAGTCACAAAAAGATAGAAGAGATGTCATTTAATTTGATTACTGTTGCACTAAACAAAAGAAACCTAGTTAATTTATTGCAATTCTTGCACCAATTTTTCTTATTGTATTTTTTTCGACTGAATTTTCTCATTCTGTGAACTATTACTTCCAGTGCTGTTTCAGTTAGTTTGGAGCCGATGCCTAAAAAAGCAGAAAATACTACAAATACTATATATAAAAGTATAGATAGGGAACCAGTCTATGACAGAGAGAAACATTGAATACAAAGAATACACAAAAACTTTTCTCTATCTCTTTAGAGCTAAAGGATATAAATTTTGGTTTGCGTGCCATTAAGTTCACCCGATCCTAAATTTATTACAACGGAATTATTTTTTTTTTCTTCCAAAGGGCCGATCCCTTACACTATTTCAATGCCGGAAAAGAAACCAAATTTTTTGAATAAGAAGTTCTTCTTCTGATAAAAAATAAGAGAAACGAAGAGCTCTTACATACAGTCAAATGTATTTTTGAATTGCAGGATAAGTCTTAATGACAGCCAAAACTAAAAAATCTATTACTATTTATATATATTCGTGCGATTAGTATATGATCTGACAAATAATTTAAAGAATTTTCGGCTCTTTTTTGACTTTTTTTCAAAGACTGAAAAAAAAGAGAAATCTATTGATTGGTTTTACTCTTGATTTCATTGAATCCCTTTTTAGTGAATTAATTCTTTTGGAAGATATTTATTTAATTATAATAAGGATTTCTGCTCTCTTGAGATAATTGAATGGTTGGCTCCGATCTGAACAAAGTTTATCAAATATTTATGCATTAGTTTTGCACAAACATTAGTTTTGAAATTAGATTTAGATCGAGACCTAACTTCTAATTCCGATACCAATGGATTATATTGACTAAAGCTATGCATTCATTCAATTCACTCAACCATTGCTTGAGTCGAATAATAAATGAAAACTAGAGCTAAAAACTTATCGAAATGTTATTTTATATGAACTGAAACTTGAATTTTGTGCCAATAAATACACTTCGGAATCAATTATTGAAAACATAAATAATTCAGTATTTGTTATCTTGAGATTTGATTCGAAAACAGACTTATCCGGAGCCAAAGATGACCATATCTTCAGCAAGTAACTGAACACTTGAATGAAGGTTAAAATTATCCAGATCCTCAAGTTCTATCGTGTGATATGAATTAATTCAATTTAAAGGAAATAAATTGATTTTTGGAAAAATTTTGTTGTTTTTCAAAGTGTTATGAAACTTAAAATAAGTCTCTTGTGATAACTCTTGTTATAAAAACCAACGAATTTGATATTTATTGGCATTTAATTCAATTTCGGTCAACTCTGGCGTAAAATATTGAGTTTATTCTAAAGTTTGCACTTTATTTGCTTTTTATGGTTACCTTTGTATGCCTTACAGACAAAATCGATGTCAAAATAGTATTCTCTACTAATAGACACAATTTTCGTCTTACTTTTACACCGATGTTGTGCTCAGCCCTACAATAGATTGACTGAAATTGAGTGCTTCTGAGATGAGTGCATACAAAAAGTCTAATAATGTTTGAGTCGTGCGAATGACAGATACAAAAAGTGTTGAAATAAAAAAAAATAATTAAAATATAAAATGATTGCCAGAAATGTTATAAATCAGTTATTTAATGAAAGAGAGAGAAATAATTTTTTCAATTAAACCAAACGTTTGACAAATTAGTTGAGGAAATAGAAAACTAATAGTAATGTTTGGGAAAGGCTTTAAATGAGTTCGGATGAGCCCTTCAGACGTCTTTCTATTTGTTTGAGGCATCATTTCCAGCACATTCAGCAAATGCATGGCTGTGCACATTTGTGCTGTGCCTAACGTTTTGAACAGAAAAATAGTATAAATATAATAAAAATAAGTAAATGCGGCGAAAAAAACGAAAAATAGTATATACTGTTAGTCCTGAAAATGTCGGCAAAACGCGATCGGAATGTAATGATCGAAACATTTTGTTTGTACCACTTCTTGAGTTAAGCCATCCCTGCAATCAAATGCCACTTCTTTTTTATCTCTTCCCTCAAAACAAAGAGTAGAGAAGAGCTCTAAAATTGGATTCACTTCAGGACTGAATTGAAAAATTTGTCTCATTTTTAAAGACTTATAACTTATTACAAGTTATGACCGAAACAGTGTTTATAGCATTTGAAACATCTTTGGACTGATATATGTTATATCTGAGCCATACCTGAACCCATCAGAAGACATATCAAGTAATGCATATAATTCTTAACTTTTATCACATGACGAACAGTTAGCTTTTGGTCAGTCGACTGAAACGGTTGAACTGCTTCAGTGCTCACATCGTTTTATTCTTGATTTTTGTCAGAAGAGAAGCCATAACTACGATATATAGGGGACAACACCGGACAGACGGATATAAACTAATGTTTTAACACAAATTGACTTTTTATGTTCTGAATAACCAATTCTCAAATAATTCTTAATTTAATTCAATGATAGAAAAGACCGCAAAAACACTAAATTCTTATATAAAATAACAAATTTGTGACAAAAAACTCTTTTATTTAAGATTTAATGATATTTAAAATAATTAGTCAACAATTTCTATATATCATTGAATTGAATTTATTTTTTGTTTCAATTTTAAGTCATTGAGTCTTAAATTAATTTGGGGAAAACCCAAAATCTGGTGTATATTAAAATCTAATTACAAAACATCCGGATGTCTGTCCTGTCTATCCTTCCTTTAAACAGAGAATCAATTAATGTTTGCTTCGAATTATATTTCATTTATTCTTTATTTCCGATGGCTTTACAAAAGTTCTCTCCTTTTATTGAATTAATTTTGTTATAAATAGAGCACAGAATAAGCCAATGATTTAATGAAAAATAGATTAAAATCTTGAATCGGATTTCTATTCATAAAATTGTATCAAAAGATAACCAAAAAACTAATTAAAATTAAGGACTGCTTAGAGTTGTTCTGACATTAGGTATACTTTATTAGGCAAAGGATTATATAATATTGAATATGATTTTAGTGAAGTCTAACGCTATAACTGCTATAATATTTCATAATCTAAAATAATATCCCATTTCGTAATTACATCTCCCTTTCCATAATCAAGAATCTGACCTCTCGTACATTAGATTGGATTCTGTATTTCATTGATGTTCCGAATCTATTAGACGCTAAATATTGCCCTAATATTAAATATTTTTATCCATTACTGCATCTCTTTTCCAGCAAATAATTTATACTTACTCTCGATGTAAGCGTTGCTTAATATTAAAGCAATAAATATAACTCTCTCTCTCTCTCTCTCTCTCTCTCTCCACTTTTAATATTAAAATATGAATAAGAGGTAAATAAAAGTTTTATTTGTCGGGAATTTGAGTTCATAATATTATTTGGCAAGATAGTTTTGAAACAGAACGACACGAAGTCAAATGATTTGCATTTATTTACATTTGAAAAACTCTTCAATTAAAGGGAAGAGCGATGGATGTGCTCTCAAATTGACCCCTACATGATATTCCCATTTAATGAATTGAAAGTGATTTGAGATAACCACTGAAGTCCAATGAAGTCCACTAATTATTTAATCGAAAAAATTTGCTCTCATTTTGTTTTTGTCAATTCCCTGACCAATACTCACGTTTTGAAACAAACCAAATGAACACTATTTTCCGCCAATCAATTGACTTCAAGTTGAAAAGACTAGCAAATATACTTGATACTTTCCTACGAGTCTTAACAGATGCCATTATAATCTCATTATTAATCATTTATTTGAATTTCTTAATGAAAGGCAGAGTATTAGGCAATACTCCAATCGATTCATCGATTAGTCTAACGATAGGATCTATTATTTCATTGTTTTCATGAATTCAAAGACAAATTCAATGATTTGTTCCTTTTTTGTTATATTTTTGACTCTGTTTTCCATTTATTCCGTATTTTATTTACCGTATTTTGAATTCAATGCTCAAAAAAGAGTTTAAACTTTAGAGCCGTTTGTGTGAAAAACAATAAGAAATTTTGGGTTTATTTTGAACACAACTCAGGGATGAAAAACAATGTCTCGAAGCAATCAAATGGACTGTTGATTGAATCGATGCATAATATCAATGAGTTTTATACGTGGAGTATACCATTGCTTACAATATTTCATTCTTATCACGACTTTCTCAACACAATTGGATGAAATTGACTTCTCTTTTGACCAAATTTAGGCCAATTTATTGTCAGCGAAAAACCAAGAAATGGCCTCAAGTTATCTTGCAACTTTTGTCCAACAGACAAATCTTTACTGAATTTTAGAACAGAATTTTAAGAATTCAATACAACAACTGCCAATAATTATACCAAGATAACAACCAAGATTATTTGGCATCGATTTGATGCCAACATTTAGTTTTTTTCTCTAAAATATAAGATTTTGTTATTTTTGACTTATTTCTGATTAATGTTATGTTATAACAATGTTATGAGAAATGTCTGAATTTGAAAAAAATCAAATAAACGAAAAATCGGAAAATTAATTGAGTTTTTGTTTGTTTCGTAGAATTTGATTCCTAAAAGATTTATCAGAAAAGGAGTGGAATAAGCAGTGATTTGTCGCAAGAGTTTGATTGAGTGATAAATTTTCTCAACAAATGTCTGTAGTATTAGAGACGGGATTTTCAGCAAAACATCTTTGATATACTGAACACTATTTTGTTTGGATTCTATTATACGTAAGAATTACAGACAAAGAAACAAAAGTAAGAGTCTGTTCAGACTCTGTTGGCTATATTTGGAGGCAATCCAATGCCGTTTGGGACTCCCTTTAATTAAAACCTGAATACAGGCTTTAGACTTATCATTAACTGAATGATTACTTCTTCTTCAAAACAAACATATTATTAGAAAAATTCAGAGAAATGTATGAATTTATTAACCCTTCGATGATATTATAGATTCAATTCTGAGATGATTTTTACATAAGATTTATGATATTGTTGTTCGATATTCACATAAATTGGCAAAAATAAGACAATTTTTTTGAGAACTACACGAAAATCCAATATTTCTTGTTTTTTGATCAAATCTATAATATATTTGGTTTTATTTTATTTTTTCAAAACATAAGAGAATTTTAGGTTTAATTTTCGTATTTTTTCATATCAGAGGAGTATATCATTAGAGAGGGTCTCAAATCTAACCAAAGAAAGAAATTGCCTGAAATTTGTATCAAAATTTTATGCATAAAATTGTTAAACTATTTTACATCTTTAAGCGAATCCCTTTGAGAGATGTTATGTTTCGTCAGTGAAATGGATTCAATTTTTATACAATCATTAGACGCATAACAACCAGAAACTGCTCGAAGGAAAGTATAAGATATATAAGAATTTCAATTTGTTGTAAGTCTTGGAATATACGATAAATTGCTTTAAACCAGAATTTAGTTTTCCGATCAAAATATAAATAATATCTGAAATAACACTATTGGAAAGAGATGATCAAGGTGGAATATTTTATTTCTTTTTATCAAATTGCTATTTAATTAGAGATAAAATTAGATTTTCATCAATAATTCAGTCAATATTTATATTTGAGTTCGATTGAAATGATGTGCAAGGTGTTTTTATTAGTTCTCGTTTCAAATTTAATTTGATCCTGACAGCTATCAAATTGAAATTCGGCCTCTTTTATGTACTCATATTTTATTTTGATCCTGGCAAGATTGAAACCAGTTTCCTAGAACTACTTTCCGATGTATTAGGATTCGATTGAAGACTTTTCCGATTAAATATTTTTTTATCTTAAAATATATTCAAAGATATTATTATTTTATGGTATTTATAGATCAGAGATGATTCAGATTTTCCAAATATGTGCCGATATTATCAAAGTATTAAAATAATGATTGAATTCCTTTTTCAAATCGCTTTAGTTGGAGATGTGTAGAGATGTAGAGCACTGCAGGAAAGAGGGGGAGAGAAAGGGTATGGAAGAGCAGAACCCTCTGCAGAAGAGCTATCCCTATATTAAGTTCTTATGATAGCATTTCTGCAAACATCAGTCGAATGACAGAAAAGATTAATTTATTCGTTTGCTATGCGTTTTGGTATAATCTTCCCGAAAGCAATGTTTACTCAATGCCCGTTCCTTTCGTGTCATTTCAATTTTCCAGTTTCGTGAACACAACATATTTCTTGGTTTACGACATCTAATTCGATGGTTATTATATGAGCAAGATTAAACTTTCCAAATTATAATAATTCAATTATGTTATATCCAAATTTGACCCAAAGCACAGAATTTGATTTAATACCGATTAGAAGATTATGCCGTTTCCGAGCGATTTGATGTGTGACCTAGGAGCTCCAATTTTCTCATCAAATATGACTGTAATAATATTTGTTGAGTGAAATTGAATTGCAATTCATTTAACCAAATATCTGATAATATATGAGAGCAATGAATAAACATTTATTTTACAATCAAATGAAAGTTCGTTTGTTTTGACAAAATTATAATTATTTTTCATTCAAAAAATGTATTGAAATAATCAATAACTGAATCATAGGTTTTAATAGATATTAATAGATATAAAATAAAAAGTAAAATTCAGACAAAAAATAACAATAGTGTTATGTTATGAACGCTAATGAAAATGTATTTTCGTTTCTTATTTATATTGAATATCAAATTATATATAAAAGAGAAACTGAATTATCATAATATCATCCATCAAATTGGCTCTTATTATGCAATGTTTGCGATGTTCTGTTCAATGGAAACAATGGTATCGGTGTTGGTGTTGGCCAAGACATGAGCTAACTTATGACATATCACATGAGGCTGAATATATGGGGCCATAGCTATGCGAATGGAATGGAAGCACACACTTTATCATATTAACCATATATACGATGTATACGATGTATAGCCCTAAAGTAAGCACAGCCTCATGAGTATAAGTATAAGAAAGCACTCGTCCCATCAAATTATTCATTAGATCACGTCTGGGCTAACATAATAACTCTTATATGAGCCCATTCTGAGCTCATTCTCGCCTCACTTCACATTCTGATCAGTTGTTGAAACAGAAGAGATAACACTGTTTTGTAGTAATAAATAGTGAAAACGACCGCAATATCACACATAACACAAAACTGCAACACATTATTCAAATTGATATTTGCTTTCCTCACCTACCAGTTGCCCGTCCATTGGCCAGCATTTGTCTGATCCCAAACAATAATCGCTTAATGTCTTGAAAACAGTTTTACAGAATATTATTCTTCCGAATGAATTGCTTTTCCAAACATTTCTCAATAAATAATTAGATTTTGTTTTATTTTTCAACAAAATTTCAATCAATTGGAGTGTAATTCAAAATATTGTGTGTTATGTGAGGTATCGCTAAAAATCACTTAAAATAATGAGTTTGAGATCATTTGATTGTCTTTTTGTTCATATAATTAATCATTTAGTGTTGACTCTTCAGCTATCGCTCAAGTAATCCTCATATCTAAACAAGAACCTTTTTAATTTTAGAATCACGTTTAAACATTGAAGCATTTCTTTATATTAAAGAAAATAAAATAGATCTGAGAATGTGTGAGCCTAAGAATGCCTTGCTAAGTTCAACTACTTTTACTATGAATACTAATGTCGGGTTATTTTCTATAGTTTTTTATTATTTCTCTTTTTGTCACTTTTTATCATAAAATTATGAGATTTTATTTGCATTTGATTTTATTTTTTTTGTGCCTTATTTTAGACACAAAATTCAATTTAGTCTTTTTTTGTATGCATTCATTTTGAGCTCATTTTTATGTCTGAATATAATCTAATAATTTCTATTCTTCTCTTCCTTTTTCTTCAGAAACAAAATTAGATTTAATTGAAAAAACTTTTAAAAGTATTATTCGTTAGTCTTTCTCCGTCAGAGATGAGATAAAAGAGCAAAAAAAATTCAATTTCTTTTCGGTTGTCTCTCTCTTTGTATGAATTTTTTGCATCAGAGATCGATTAATCAATAGTCAAATAGAAAGGGAAAGTATCACTTCTTTGTCAGGCAATGGTTTTTTTGTGAACCGAAAAATAAGAAAATTATAGAATACAATACAATACTGATGTGTAATCAATGGCTATGAAAAGAAAATGAAGTCTTTCTCTCCGTATATATCGGATAAACTTAAAGCAAAGCAAAGCTTACAATAAAATAAAAGAACATTTGAGTAAAGAATCGCGACTTCACTTCACTTTCAATTCAAAAGCGTTTCGTAATTTCATTTCATTTCTACTCTTTTTCTTTTTTTTTGCAAAGTATCGGATGAGATGTCATTTAGTGCTCCGCCAACTGATCTATGCTTTGCCTCCAACATTGATCTGGTAGTCAACTGTCAGGTGATTCAAATCAAATGTCTTTTCAGTCAAAACAGTCTCCTTTTTTATATTATTCCTTCAATTTAACAAGATATATTGCAACCATTAGATTTGAAAATCTCATTGATGAACCGGATGTACAGTAAAATGAGCAAGCAATTTGGCCAAATAAATTGAAGCTTAGAAATTATCTTGCTCAATAATCATAAACAAACATATGCTGGCAATAGGCTCGAAATTGTTTGAAGTCTGTGCTCACTATATAATCTAGTTTACTAGTTTGCTTGGTCATTTATTTCCATTTATTGCATTAAATTTGATCCGTTGTGGCAATCAATCAAACAATAGTGAAACGAGACTTTCCTCTGGTTTTACAAACACTATAGTCTATAGACAATAGACGGAAAATAACATCAAATACAATGCAAACACTTGTATTCAAGAGTTTTTCCAATAATAAAATTCAGTTGATATGAAAGATATGAATATTCTTTTCGTTGATAAGAAAAAAAATTCCGATAATTTGATATTTAATATAATCTTATTATATGTTATTTCTGAACAATTGTATCGAAAGCAACGAATCATTATTTGATATTCAAATTTCATGTTCTAATAATATCAACGAAAACCTCTCAATAATGAGTGAAAATATTAAATTCTTATTTAATATTATGTCAAATAAAATATCAAATTATTTTAAATTACAAACAAATTAGACTTAAATAGATGTTTTTGAATGGAAACTGAGCTTTTATTTTCTTTTAATCAATCATTTTAAGCAAAAATACAGTATTTTTAACGTTATTTACAATAAATATCTTATTTTGAGTCAAATTAATTTGAGTTAATAAACGAATAGAAATCTAATATTTTTGTCATTCATTTGTCATTCAATTGTCATTCAACTACAAATAGAAACCAAGAATTAATGAAATGATGAAAAAAAGGATTTATATGATTCCTGACATCGATTAACTTGTTTTGAAAATTATGCAAATTATATGACTATCGGAATGAGTCGAATATAATTAAAGCTAATATTATTCACTCATTCACTACTCAATATCCGTATAATTAAATGCAGTTTTGATTTTAAATCAAAATAAAACATAAGTTTATAGAAAAGTTGTAACAAAAAGTCTTTAATCAGATTTTATTCTGTGACTCAAATCGTCCGATAATTCCATTTGTATTAAACAACTCTAATGATTGTATTTACAGAAAATATATAAAATTTTTGAGCTGTTATTTTGATGCCAAACCTCTGACTTTTCACTAATTGCTTAATGTTTCAGAAACAGTGAATTTTAATCAAATTTGCATTAAATTATTAGTGAAGAAAAACAAGTGTTTAGTTTTGTGTTTGGCCTAAAATATCGACTATAATCGCAAACGAATTGAATTAAATGAGAAAAACAATGTTTATATATATTTCTTAAGCAATATATATAACTATTTGAATATTTTATACACAATAATAATCATAAATCTATTGTTGAAAATTAGATATAAGTTTGATTTCATACATATTTTAGTGAGATTTCAATGAATATAAAGCACAGCAAACGACTCAATAAATCTTTTTTTAAAACTTTTCATTCATTACTTCAAAAGCGGAAAAACGATTAAATGATTTCAATTTTAAAAGTTTACAAAACTTATGAATGATTTGAAAATAATTAACATTTTTTTTGTTATGAAAGAGAATTCAATTGAAATCTTTTGGCTTCAAATTTGTTTGGTTTGGAGGAGAAGACAGTAGTGATGACCCGCTATAAGGCATAAGCAATGGCTGACAGTCTATCGAAGAGCCACTGTTTGCAGCGCTCGGTATCACAACTGAGTCTCTGTCTTCGCCGATACAAAGACGAGGGATGTCTACTCTGAGACCACGTCCCGGATAAGTGTTCCTCTTGAGTTTGAGACTAGACTTTTGATGCTTTTTTGCCCCAAATATTCTGACTTTGATGTAGTCGTGTAACTAAAAAGGGTTTCCAATCAAATGATAATTAATCTGAACTCAAATATTGTATTTTTTTTTTGCTTCGCTATTGATTTCCGATAAGTAAACTGTCTTTCAATGAATTGTTTTCTTATTTTCTTTTCCTTTCTTTTGTGTATTTTGAGAGTCTTTTGTCAAAAGAAGACTAAATTTAGTAACAAATGAATAAGACTTACGTCATATCTCTGGTAGCAGTTAAAGAGGAAAACCAAATACGAGAGGACGAGATTGGATGCGGCGAATATGCACTGGAAGGCAGTGGTGGCCGTGTCTTCCAGCGCCAGAACACTTAGAAACCAATTAACCGCAAAAAATGGCAAAAGAGTAACGCCAGCCCTCAATGCCGGCTGAGTTTTGTCGATCTCGATCTTATGTGTGAGTGGTTTGGTCTCAAAGAATCGCTTCAATACCAATAACATTATGACTGTATTTGTCTATAATCGCAACAAAACACACATTAAATGTTTGGGTTTGTGCTCTCACTCATCAAATATTAGACATGAAAACACGAGCACAGCATAGAAATCAAATGGTAATTGGCACGAGAAACTTACCATGATCAATAGAGACACAGGCACTATAAACGAGTACTGCATTCCGCCCTCAATCGACAGCCAACAGCTAATTGAGATAAAAGTACTTCTGTTAGCACTCCATCAGAGTTAACACTATTTATGCAAATATCAAATCATATATTATTCTCAAAAAATATATAATTTTTTCTCAATTAAGAACTGTTTTATTCATTTATGGAAATTTGTTTCGTCACAACTTCTAGTAATTCTTGTATTCACTATTCACTCAGACTTTCATTTAATAATTCATATTTTAATTCATATTATATTAAAAATGTGAAAAGTATTCGTAATTAAGTAAGAGTTTCAAGATATTTGGCTAATGTTCCTGGTTATTATATTTGCATTAATATAATTTTGAAGGAATTCTGAAGAATATAATTGAGAACCGAATAAAATTTGATATTTTGTAAGAAAAATTTTCCAAGAATTTCATAAAACTTGAAATAGATTTGAATTTTGATCGTATAATGTATTGAAGTATAGAAACAACATTTTCTATTAAAATTATTCCTATTCTAATCAATGAAAGTATAGTTTTGCAAGATTATTATATTTGTTATGCAAATGCAGTCAATTTAAAGTCAAAAAAATAAATAAAAATTGTATTAAAAAAAATTTGAATTTCTACGGAATAGTCAATTAAATCGACAAAAAAGTTTGACTCATGTGATGTGATGTTTGAAAATATTATCCTAGGTAATGTTTTTCAAGTGAGCAAACCTTACTTATTGATCTGAAAGAATGTAAAATTGAATACTTAGTTCATATTTTATTGATATAAAAGTAAATATAAATATATATATATATATATTTTTATTAAGCGTTTGGAAGCGGATATTCTTCTTATAGTTCATCGAATGGCTTGAGATTATTGAAAGCAAAATATGGAAATGAAATGGCAATCGATATGAAAAATATTTTGACTCAAATACATATCAAATTTATTTCCTTATATTTCAAACTTTGAGTCACAGGACTGTCTACTATTCTATCGATTTTTGCCATTTTTTGAATTTAAATCTAAAAATTTCTTTTCTCTAAATTTTATCAGATTTTGCTTTCATTTCACTCAATATTTTATTATTTTGTTGTTGTGATAGACATCAACAAAAAAATAACTCTTTCATTGGATGACAGACCTCTTTCACATAAATTTAATCATAAATTTATTTTCAGTCCTTTACAAACAAAACTCAAAGTAAATTCTGTTCTAATCAAATCAAATGATCTAGAACAAATTCCAACCTAAATATCATTCAAACATTTTCAACGTAAATATTGTCTACTTTTCCACATTTCAGTAGATTTTTAATTAATGAACGTTTGAAAAGAGGATTAAATAGATTTCCAAATGAGTGCCAAAAAAGGGTCGATATCTATGAACTTGAATCCAGTATTGAATGGACTGAATATAATTATGTGAATAAAGCCATACGTTTTGTTTTGGTCGACGAAATGGAAAAAATTTTATTTCAAAAAAATGATTGATTAACGAAATGTCTTCATTTAAATAACGTTTAATTAAAAATTCTGTTCCTCTCATAAATCAAATGCATTAACAGTTTTTATTTTCAACGAATCCTTTGATATATTTGTTATTTTTAAAAATTATCACAAAATTAATTAATTGAATGACTGAAAGATAAATTACATTTCAGTTCATATAATCTGAAAATGTTATTCAAAGTTACGAAAAATGCTTTCACTTAATCTGAAAAACAAACCTAGATTATATTCATAATATGAGATAAACTAGATCCTGTATTTTAATGATGTATACAAGAGTTACTAACAAATTATTAAACCTAAGAGTACTTAGAACTTGCTTATTTAAAGCTTCAATCAAAGCTTATATTTTGGCATAGTTCATCTTTTTTGACTAGAACATCATCTTGCTCTAAAAATTCATTAGTCATCTATTTTTAGTTTGAAGGATAGAAAAAAGATTTTTCGGTAAAAATTCCGATGAAATAACTTATGCCTTAGAAATGGTTTCAAATTTCAAAATATTTTTGTTATTCTGTATTCAAAACAATTACTTCCATTTGAGTTATGAAATGAAAAATTCTTAGAAATTCTCTTCAATTGTGAAATCAAAAGTTGTTTTGCTATCAGTTTTTACGTAAAATAATTTATATTCTGTGCGAAACTATTGCATAAACAAAATGCTTGCGAATAATCTCATAATATATCAAATAAATTCAATTTTTCATTTTGAAAATGCGTTGAAATTTTGTTTTTATTTCTTATACTTTTAGAGTAGAAATATTCGCAAAAAATATAACAAAATCTTTTAAGACTTACTATCGTTTGGTTTCATATCCGTCGGGATTCAAGTAATACGATATGAGAACAGAAACGGCCGGCAATAGAGTCGAGAATATGAAAAACTGTTTGCAATCCCACTGTTGACAGAAAGACATCGACGATGAGGACCGGGACGAGAGTCGTGGACAACAAAAAGACGAACGCGAAGAATGACATTCAGATTCTGATAATGGAAGCGATGATAACGAAGATCGAGACACTGGTCTCCAAAGGCGTTGGTATAGAAAGACTGTGTGGGAGAGCATCCAAAACGCTGAGATCAGGTGAACCAAATGGAACACCACTGGAACTGTTGAGCACACCCTACGAGTCTTCGACCAATGCGTATGGAATGGGGCCCCAGAGATGAATGTCAATTGTATGATAATGAGGGACGACACCAGACTTATGAGTATAAATGACGCCTCACGTGACTCACGACTTCTTTGGACGATTAGACACAACAGTGATATCACTAAAAGCAGAAGACTTGAGATGAAGCTAATGTACAAAACTATTGAATGCACGAGAAGTGAGTGGTTGTGTCCACTACTGTTGGCCTCGGAGTCGGTCGACGAGGTCTTGCGGACGAGGGCAGCAATTATACCTAGCTCATTACACATACAGTGAATCGATGATTGATTGCGAGCCAACGTTTCACAACCTTTTCGGAGCCACAGACTAATTGAACAAAACATAGAATTACTGTTAGCACTGGTCATAGCCTTTGCAGTGCTATCAAAGGACTGCCTAATAGTTAATTGCGTTCACAATAGAGTGAAAGCAATATCTGGGAAATCAAAACAAGAAAAACAGAGAAACATATGGACACAGAGTCCGGTGACAAATGGCAATGAAGTGCAGAAGTTTGTCGTTTGTGACAAACTTTTGCTTTGATTTAAAGGACTAAAGGACTCACTCTCTCGCCGATCGAATTCGTCCGCAACTAATGGTTTCACTTTCCCTAACGTTTCGCTTCAGTTTGAGCTCAACCTCCACTTTAGGGGTCTCTTCGAAGTCTACTTCAATACTGACGGCCGGAACGACAGATACAAGAATGATGTCACTGACCACTTCATACTGACTGCTGTCCAAAGTTGAGCCAATTTGTCGGATCCAAACCGACGATATTCCGACTCCAAGTTTATTGAAGTCTTATTTGAAAGATAAAGAAAAAGACAAAATTGAAAACAAACTTCAAATTCAATTTACTTTTCTTTCAACGGATAGACAGTTCTTCTCTGAATTTTTATTTATTTATTTTGAAAAATAAGGAAAACTAAGGAAAAAAAACTTAAGAAAAATTTGAACCAAAAGTAATACAAAATAATAACTCATTAAAACATAATAAAGAGATTTTGATTATTATTTATGTTAATCGACGCGAAAATAATGCATTTAATGGAGACTCAGTTGAGATATAAGAGCAAAAGATATGAGAGTAAAAGGCATACCTTCCAAATGAATGATAACTCTGGGTATTATAGTGCTGTTCATAAGAGTTGTATAATTGGATGGCGTCACGAGTGGGAGCAGTGATCCAAATGGTGTTCGATGAGTCAATGTCATGACTTATGGACACAAGAAGTGTAGCACAAGAACAAGAAAAATGGAATCAAACAAAAGTTGAGATCAAAAGCTAAACACTTTATAAAAGGCATAGAAAGGCATAGAAAGGCATTGGATATAATTTATTTGGACTTTTCTATAACTAAAACAAATAATTTAAGGCATTATATTATGTGACACATAGAGAACGCTAACTAAGGGAAGGCCTGCAGTTGTCTTACTTATATTGTTAGAGTCGGGAACGATAGGCTTTATCCTTCTGATGGTTCCGTCATCGCACACGACAATCAGTGCTCGCAATATATTTTCGGACAGCAGTCGAAATCCAAATAATGCCTCCGCAGTCTTCTGGGTTATCAATGCCTGGAGTAGTTTCAAACAAAAACTTTATAACACTTATACCGAGAAAGTTATTAAAACTAAATATAAGTCTCCGATCGGAGAGTAAGTCAAATCTCATTTCATTAAATCTCTTTTTTGTCAGTTTTCTCATTATTTTTCTTGTTTTTGAAAATATATTTTTTTATTCTTCACTCGATTTGTGTGTTTCTTATGGCGACAAATAGCAGCCATTTATTGCTAACGATTACCAAAAACTATTGTCACTATTATAGTGAGATACGAATTGGTAATCATTAAATTGTTGACTAAAATTAGTTTATATTAAAAATAATTCCCTTTAATGTGAGATAAAGTCGATATGGGATTTGACTTTTGATTATATAAAGGGATTGAAAAAACATTACATTCTTTTCTGTTTCGATAGCGAAGACAACTTTAGTTCGCGTTAAGACCTGATCACAAATTGTCGTCAAAGACTGCGAATAGAGAATAAGATAAGAGTCAGGAATGGAATGACATCAATATTAATGAAGAGTAAAGTCGAGGGCGGAGTGTATATAGTGGTTGATAAGTAAAAGGCGACTCAACTTGAATTAAATTAAGATTCTTGTCCTCGTCTTCCATTCGTATTTTAATCTTAGCCCTTAGTATAGCGTTGAGGGCATCGATTGCGTCTAATCTATCCATAGGACTCCTAATGGGAAACCGCCCCGAAGTCACTAATCGACTCAAATCCTCTGCCAGTGGGTACAGACCATCGACCAAATGCTTGTGAACGTGATAGAAGATCTGCATAAGACAACCAAACATACATCACTGCACAACCACATCAACGCCGAGACAAATCACTAAATGCAAAGAATGGGCACAAATCCTATCCGAATCTCTAATTAGAAGACATACCATAAAAACAATACTATGTTTTACCCCGAAAACAAATTTTTCATTAACTTTTGTGTCAAAAAATTTGTTCTTTCACTCAATTCTGTGTATAAAAGAGAAATGCATTACTAGACTAGTGTTTGGCGCAGCTCTGACTCTGGCTATCGCTTTAGGAACACCATTCGAGTATATCTTATACGGTATTGATCTCTATTACCGTTACATTAGAGGAAAGGCTTTACAACTGTTCAGAGAGTCATTGAAAAAACTAATCAATTCGTTCGCAAATATTTATATTGGACTCAAAATTGAATCAATTCTTCCTCTAATTGTTCTATAATTTAATTGAAATCATATAACGATATATTTTTTCTGAAAGATTTTCCTTTTTTATGACTCGTTTTTATTCAAAGAATTATTTCAAGCGATTTATTCGACTATTTTTTTGTTGAATTAACATTAATTAAGATTAATGTAAAGCCATTGGAAAATCTCATGACTTTTTCATAATAATGAATCAAATGAATCAGAAAATCGCGATTTAGTTCTGGATTTTGTTTACCATTGAACTCATCATCTCATTGATAGTGTGTCTACGTTTGTGTTGAGTCAATGGATAGGTTTTTGTGCGGAAAAAAAACTTCTATTGATTAGAAGACGACATAATTTATTTGTTCATTTCATTTACAATTAGATGAAAAGAGACATTAAACCAATCGATTGAATAAATGGATGTCTTTTATCCGAATAAAGCGAACAAATGACTCAAATAAGACATAAACTCATAACACATACCAGGCTTTGGATTTCTCTGAGATGTTCGAGTCTGCACTCGCTATAGTCAGGTTCGCCCCATTGACCGGATGGATAACAGGGCCGGTATACCGTTCCACTATATGGCGGCGGACACGTCTGTGAGGCCAGATTTGCCGTCTCGATGGCAGTCCAGTTGACGTCATTGAATAGCTCTGAATGGCAGCGATGGTGGACTTGAAACGACTCATTATCTTCGTATTGAATGTCTATATATTGTTCGCTAACATTGAAATGCATTTTCGGATCCGTTTCTGTCGTAACCGATAATGAATTGTCAGCGACTGTTGGTCTCAAAGGATGAGTCTTTTGGGAAACACAACCAAAGTTAGTGTTAAGACAAATGAGTAAACATTGAAATTCATATCAGAATATTTGTTTTACTTGAGTGGTTGTGCCCTCTTCTAAACCATGAGTAGTGCTATTCATCGTAGAATCGGTCACATTATGGATGTGTTGGCCGACGTCTGACAGTAGTGTAGAGTCAGTGCCTTCAGGAATGATGAGTTGAGTCGAATAAACAGATTTGTGAGAACTCTCTGAACTGGAAATAGTAGTGAAAATAGTATCGATCGATGGACTGCTTGTCGTCGTATCGCCGCTGGACTCAGTTGTTATCACTATTAAAGACTGGTATGTTGTGTGTGACTGGCCTTCAGAGTAGGACCGGTCACTCATTTTCACACTATTGTTAATGTTTTGCTTTTCAACACTTTTGTCACTGAATTTAATTCTCGTCTTATTATCTCTGTTTCGCTCCAAACCCTTAGAATCCGTCGACGGTATTGAAGGTATTGGAGTGGTTGGAGTGGCTGTCACTTGTGCCGACTTTTTCTTAGCAATATTTTCTATGACTAATCCATAGGTATTAATGGATTTATGCGATTCACTGCTTTTTTCAGACGAATCCACATTAGAGCCCAATTTAGACCAAGTTTTATGAGAATTGCCAATATTGACATGAGTTCGCTCAGAAGGTGTTTCCTCTTTAATACCAGAAGCTTCTGGCATATTGTGTTCAAAAAGTGTTAGCCTTTTGTCAGCTTCAGTCAAATTGGAGTTATGTTCAAAACCAGAACTAAGAGGGAAGCCATCGATCGTTTCATTAGTTTCATTATTCCATTTATGGCTGAGTTTATCATCGTTTACATCATTTACATCGGAGGCCAGAGTTGTCTCAAACGTTTGGGAATAAGAAATGGAAAATTCAGACGAAGACAACTCAATAGAAGAGGTCTTTGGAATCGAAAACTCTGTAGAATTGACTGAAGAAGAAATGTTGGGAATAGTGTCTAAAGAATTGAATGTATTATTTATATGAGTGTTTCGCTCATTTCCTTCGGCGTCTTCATCAGAATAGGCCATTACTGTGACATTTAAATTGGTTGGGATCTGCTCTACAATCATTTCAGTCTCATTTGGTCGCACAGAAAGTGGTACGACTTGAGAATTATTTATACTATCGCTGCCGCTGTTGGCAATGATCTGCTCCACCAATACTTGTATTAATAATAAAAATGTTGTGACAATACAATCGCCTAAAGAGTAATGAAATAAAGAAAGAAAATTGCGTTCAATACAAAAGTTTTGTTAAGTTTTTTATTTATTTTACTTTAATTATTCCGATAAATACTATCATTTTTTTATTGAATTTTAAGATTAGTTTTGTTTTTTTCAAAACCATTAAAAATCACTCAATTTATTGATTGAGTTTAATATCTAGAAATAGAGGTCTAAATGACAATAAGTTAGTTAAATATACGTTCATTGCGATAGTTTGCTCAGAGTCTCATAAAACTGTAATTACAAGTATTTACTATCTCTCAGACATCTCTCAGTCTTAGTAATCGATTGAGCGCTAAGTTTTATATTACGGACTCTACTCTTAAATCATCGATCGTTAAGTTATATCACTTTATCTTAAATAAAAACTAATACTCAGAAGCAAATGGTTTGCACAGTCGGTAGGATAGGGAGAAAGAGAGAGCTAATAGAAAAATGTTTTGATCATAATTTCTAGTTTACTGAGTACTGAGTTTTGCTTTCTTTCAATTTTCTTCTCAGCCTCAGTACGAATGACTGCCACCAGAAAAAGGAAAGATATTTATAATTGAATCGCAAAAAGGCGAACAAATTCAAGTGTTATGAATATTCTGTGCAAAAGTTTATATTGAAAGAAGAAATTGAATGCATTGAAAGAAAGCATACGAATCGAGTGTCAGACCCGACTCACAAATGTTACTATGCTTTGGGAAGTGTTGCTCAAACTATTCCAAGCATTTGAAGAGTAGCTCTCAATTATAATTCACAGCAAGTATTGTATGCTATGATAAAGAGAGCAAAACATTTGGTCAGAAACTGTTTAAGAGTTATTGGAATCGTGTGTCAGAGCTGTGCCACACTTAGCCGTACTTACATCTACACGCTTTCACTTTCATCGTGATGTCTGTCCTATATTTGAATCCGTTATTTCAGACAATAATATAAATGTTGAGCCAATTCTCTACTCAGACGTTGTTTTCTAGTCTTGGAATATAAGACGGCATTAATTGTGACAATAAGTCTTTTTATGAGCCATTTATTGCATCGAAACCAATCCAATCGATTTATAACCGCAAGAGTTTCTGTTGAGAAAAGAGATATACAATTAAATATTATTTTGTGTAACTCTTATCGCAATATTTCATAAGATTTTTCGATTAATTTGAGTAAAGTTTTGAGCAATCGATCAAAGAATAGTAGAAATAGTCTTACAGTTAAAGAATGGTTTGTCAGTCCGTTTGTGATTCACTTCAATAAATATATTATTTTGACGTTTCATCAGTCGTTGTGTTTCTCTTTTCAACTGAATATTAAATTAAACTTTCGTTTATGTCTCGTCTCTCCGATAAGACATCTTTTATTACAGGCTATGAGTTGTGGAAAACGCATGAAATTCAGATTAATTCTTGAGTTTTGCATCCGTTTGGGTTAAGCGAAAGCACTGTAATGGGATTTCACTCAAAATTTTTGTGTTGTGTCGCTCCACTCCAGCCTCCGTTACGCACACTCTATAAATATGACCCCAACTCTATTGAGCAACTCTAATATTCTCTCTCTCTCTCTCTCTCTCTCTCTCTCTCTCTCTCTCTCTCTCTCTCTCTCTCTCTCTCTCTACTTCGGAATTACATCCCAGCATTGTATTTGTCGGATGAATTTATGTCATATATTTTGCTATCAGGGAACTACATGATATTAGAATTCGTGATAAAAAAAATTCAAACCAAAAGCTAATATGGATTGAAGGATAATTTTTACTATGCCTATGGTTATCCTGCATAATTTAATATATTCAAAACACGAACACTAATGGTATGAAAATTTAAAAATCATTCAAAATAACGAAATTTGAGGATAAGATCGAAATGAAAAATAACAAATACCTGACCAGAAAGAGCACCACTTCTATATGTGTGTGCGTGCATTCAATGATGGGGAGAGAGAGAGAGAGAGAGAGAGAGAGAGAGAGAGAGGGAGGGAGAGAGAGAG